>VDFB02349110.1:0-30147 GCA_007258455.2 Sequoia sempervirens
ATAATAGGCTAATCCTGTGCTCTGAGAGATGTCAACTAGAAGGGGACATGACACTCTGCTTGTCTATAATAAAGAGCAGCCTTGCTCATTTATTTTCAACGGTTATTGTGATTGCAAATTGCGAGCCTGTAATGCAGCAAGTTGTTATTTAGTGCCAGTTCACTTTGTGTAAGAGAAAGTTTGCAAGCCTTTTTAGCTGCAAGTTCTTGTTTAGTGCATGTGTCTTTGTAATCTTTGTTCCTGAGATTTGAGAAATAAAATCTTTTGCCTATTTTGTCTTGATATAATGTCTCAAAATTCCATTTATTGTGTTATGCTTATATGATCTCCATTTCGGCTTGCATTGAAAGTAAGTAGATGTATGTCAGAAGAAGAGTTTATCTAAGTATTTTGTCAGAGAATCCTTCCTTGTCCATTTCTAACTCTCTTGCTTTGCATTTACTTGAGAAGTTAGAAACGTCATTAGAGTAGGCTAGTCGTAGTTGAAATTCTAAAACAAAAAATCTCAGCTGCAGCGCTTGAGTTTTATAACCTTGTGTTCTTAGCTGAACAAAAAGATAGGCAAATTAGTTTTAATTTACTTTCTTAAGCAACATCAGCAAAGAGAGAGCTTCCCCTCCTAATTTGAAGAGCAATTTATCTGTGCATAGCTGTTCGTTTCTAATTCGCATTCCAGAGGTGCGAATTAAAATGCCAACCGTTTTCTTGTGCTCACTGTGGGGCACGAGGCATAAAACTTCAAGAAAGCTTACACTTTATGACACGGGAATGACCATCTGGCACCCTATTGCGTGATCCAGCCATAAGCAATGGGTGATAACAACAGTAATGGTGGCAGGAATCAAAGACGTCCACACCCATTACGTTGGGGCAATCAAATTTGACCTTTGGCTTTGCGAGAACATCATGAATTACGTAAAGGGTCAAGGAAGCATTTTCCATGGTTTCACAGCGATGGAACTCAACATCCTGATGATCATCTTTCTGCCTTCTCAACGGCCTGCGCCATCTTGCACGTGGCACATGAAGACATCGCAGTGCGTCTCTTTGTTGAGACTCTTGTTGGGAATGCTGCTGATTGGTTCAATCACTTGGAGTCGGGCATTATTACAAGCTGGGAAATTATGAGCAAGAAATTCTTGGCGAGATTCAAGCCTGCTAAAGATAGTCATTGGTTGTTTTCCCAACTTGCAAACTCAAAGATGGAGTACAACGAGCCCATGAGGGAGTTTGTAGCAAGATTTAATCGTCTTGTTACACGACTTTCTTCTACACTTAATCCATCACCAGAGATTTTGATGAGTTGCTTCATAAATGCTCTTCCATTAGAGATAGCGTTCTTGTTGAAGACGAAAAGACATAAAAAATTGATGGATGTGCAAGAACATTCCATCGAGTTGGAAGTTAATATGATCACTTCTGATATAATGAAGAAGGATTCAATTAGGCCTTGGGTTCAGAGTTCTGCAGATCCACTGCTACAGAAGGTAGCCAATGAGATGCTTGCGCTACCACCACCACAATATCAACCTCAGTAGCCGTATCAGCTAGGGAGAAATGATTTTCAGCCTTACAACAGTTATAGGCCGCAGTTGCTAGCACCTCCACTAAGACAAACACTTGAAGCTGCACGACACACAATATTTTGTTCCTTTCATGATACTGATGAACATACCGGTTCTACATGTTCTGAGAACTTAAGAATGAATCAGGTTATGGGATATGTTGATGCTGCACCCAATTCCAGTTTCATCCCAACACCAAGTTCGAATGTTGTTTTACCACAGACGGACAACTTCGATGGCGACTCCTCTCCAGGATACTTTCAAAGTGAACCCGTTATTGAAGAAAAAAAAAACCTCCACCAATACTCTCTTCCAGCAAATCACGGAAGACACTCTTTGCCTATGTTCACAAGTGCTCTGTACTTGCAAGCGCAAAAGGAAGAAGAAGAGAGGTGGGGAGCTAAAGAACAAGTTAAAGAAGTGGTTGCTTAAGACCCATCTCTAGCCAAGTTTGACATTGTAGACTCCTTGATGAAGACGAAAGTGCATATTTCTTAGCTGGAATATCTTCGTGATCCTGAGTAGTTGGACAAAATAATACATGTAAAGAAAGAAGCTTCAATTCAGCCTACATTGCTCGAGTCACCTGTTCTGGTGAAAGAAAAGCCCAAACCTTTCTATATATCTTTGTATATAGGAGGATTTAAATTGAGCAATTATATCATTGATTCAGGAGCCTCAAACAACGTGATGCCTCTACAAGTGATGAAAGCATTGGGATTCTCGTGCACAGAAACTCAAAACGAGTGCTATTCACTTCAGTCTGAGTCGGTGCCGTTGGTTGGACAATTGAAGGACACTCAAGTAAGGTTGGCAGCTTGCCTAGAGAAAGAGATAAAAATGACCATCCTAGTGGCTTACATTCCACCCAGCTACGGGATGTTGTTGAGTCAGAGCTTCTGCAGAGATCTTGGTGGTGCAATGCAGTTAGATTGGTCGTCTGCAACCATTCCTGTGGAGGAAGGAAAAATCAAGATAGAACCTAAACCCGATTCCCAGTTCATGCTGGTGAAAATCTCAAATCCCCTAGCCCAAACTCTATATCAAGGAATGGGTCTCGGTAATTATGTGATGCTATCAGAGATAGAAACTGAAGACCAGAACATTGCTTGTCCAAAAAAGAGACTGACAGAGGATACAAAGTTATGGACAATACAGTTCGATAGGGGTGGTTCTAATATACGATTAGGAGCAGGGGAAGTGATCATCTCCCCTAAAGAACAATTGTACCCATTGTCATATGGCCTGCAATTGGAGTTTACTGAAGCTGAAAAAGAGGCGCTTTTGTTAGGCCTCAAAAATGCCAAAGACATGGGAATTGAACTCCTATGTGTTAAAGGGATGTGGAGCTTATCGATGAGCCAATCAAAGGATATTTCCAAGCCAGAAAGGATCATCTACGACATTATAGAAATCGGGTGTGGAACGTGATCGACTGGTTTGAAGAGTTCGACAGCAGAGACATCCCGAAGATTGACAACAGAGACATCCCGAAGATGAATGGCAACAAAGTTGGTGACTTAGTGGTACCTGCTTCCTTCCTCGCTCCATATCTTGATTGTTGTCGGGGTGCCTCTACCTGGATGTATGAAGATATGTGAATTTTTATCCCGAAAGATTTGTCTCCTGCGATACCCAAGAGAAGAGAAGTAAAGCCTTTCAGGTAGAAATGACATCCTTCAGAGATGGAGTAATTTTCTTTCTATTTTCGTATTGTGTTTCCCCTTTCCGTGATGTGATCGTTATAACAGTCCTGTCGTGTTTTAGGTGATTAGGCGTCTTGTTTTAGGTGATTTTTAGGGAAGTCCAACTATTAGGTGATTTCTTGGAAGTCCTCTCATAGGTGACTTAGGAAAGTCTTGCAAATAGGTGATTAGGAAATGTTGCTGACTCCGATGCCCAATGGATAAGGCACTGGTCTATGCTCAAAACTCCAGAGATTCTTTGGTTCTCCTATGCTATAAGTATCCACCATGGTCCCCAGACAGAGCCAAATGTTGTACCCCAAATTAAAATTTTTGCTACACAGGCATTTTGAAGAAATGAGTGAAAGTTTTGTCAAAAAAGGTCAAAATTGGGGTTCACATGTCTTGCATGAGGGGTAAAAACTTGAAATTTTCAAAATTTGACGATCTGGGTCTGCTCAGAGCGACCAATTCCACAAAACCCAGATCTTAGTTTTTCATCACTACTTTTTAGGAAAATCGCTAGTTTTAGAAACTTTCTAAAATAGAAACCTTTTCTGGGTTTTTCTGGGTTTCTTTCGAAATGGATGTTGGCAAAATTTCTAAAATAGAAAATTTCTAAAAATAGAAAGTTTGGCTGTTAGGGTTATGTAAGAGAGGGGGACCACCGCGTGCAAGACCCCAAGTCACGGAGGGTCAAGATACGAGAGGCTGCCCTAACTTACCTTAGTTGAATGTAGTGATGAAATATACCGAGCCAAATTTTTTTTTATTTTCAATTGCAAGTTACAAGTAACAAGCACCCGTTAAGGTTAGCTCAAAAACCCAAACGATGCTGAAAGCAACTCTAACCAGAATGTACACCAGGTTCCCAATGTGGGCAAGGTGTGAGCATTGGTCAGAGGATCTTAAAGGAAATGCAGAAACAAGAACTCTAACCAAGAAATGTGTCGACGAACGACGAGCATATGGTCAGAGGATCCCTATCTATTGCAATACTGAAAAATTAACTCAACACCAAGTATGTGCTACTCAATCCATGGTGGATATGAGGCGACCATATGGCGGAGACTTATGAGATTACAATGTAAATCAAGTAAATAGGTGGCAAGCCAGCCTCTTCCACTTATTCAGTGGGCAGTTACAAACATGAGATTAGCAAGAATAAGAAAGATGCTGACAGTACTACTGTTCAGCTTACAATATCAGAGATTTATCTGTTAAGCACAAGATAAAAGAGTCTTCAATGTTGCAACACTGTATAATGCTATCCTTAAATCCTCTCAATTTCTTTCCTTCCAAAACCAGACTCAAATGATGTATTCTATGCACGCTGTTATGACAGAATAAGGACTGAAAACAGTTAACCAGCAGTACAATAGCTCAATGATATGCTCACAAAACGCTCACTACTCACCCAAAATGCATGAAGTCTGATGCAAACAACTACTATGATGAAGGCGCCTATGATGAAGACACAAAACAGAACCTAAATGCTGTGATTTATTTTCTGCACAAACCCCAAGGCATCAGGAATGGTACGGCTTTATGAGGGGGGCGATTTTCTTCTTAAAATTCAAGTTCTTCAATATAAAATCTGCAAATTGGTGCAAAGGGGCGCCCACCCTAGACAAGAAGAAATACGCAACACCTAGAATGATATATTTTTGTATTTCTGAAATATGAATGAAAACTACAATCTGCTATGTTCTTCAGCTACTCCAGAAAATAATATGAAATGCAAATAACTGAACTACAAATGCATTAACTCACAACAAAGCAATCCTCACTACAAAAATCACTCAAAAACAAGCAAACCTCTCCACTAGGTGCTATCTCACAAGCACGAAGTTGAGCCAAGCTAGGAGGCATTCATTCCTCGAAGCAATCCTCTCACCATTTCGGCAGCATAACTTTACTCAAGATGTCAGATGATTAAAAAGAAGACCAAGACCTCCTTTTATAAACTTGTGATGACTTTCCAGAAGCTTCTAGAAACCCTAACTTTCAAATTTGAATTTTCACCTTTCCCTCCAAGGATGGCGTCCCTTTTGTCTTGATGCAATTTTGACTTTTAATTTAAAATAATCTTTCACCAAAGATGGGTGTACCTTTTCAAGCAATTGATTTTGAACCTTAAGGAAATATAAAAATACCTTCATGAGGCGCCACCCCTCAAAGTCCCCTTTTTAAGAACAACTTAAGTTGTTTTCACTAGACCAAGGGGTCACAATATTAAAATATAACTTTAAAATATAATATTTTAAATCAACTGGACAAATCTCACCAAAAATGCTTCCCAAGGTCAAGATTGATCAAACCAATTGAAATGTCTGAAGATGAGAGCCAACCGTGCCGAAGCCAACAGGACCACTGCGAGGTATAAAATTTACTAAAAATAGTAAATTTGTGAAATTGCTCAGAATGCCAAGAAAATCACATCACCGAAAAGCTCACGAAAAACCCAGAAGGAATCCACAGTTCAATCACCAATCCGTGAGCAAAAGAAACCACCAACCAAGAAACACTAATTTCACCACCGAGAAGCCTACGGGTCTCCAGAATAGGCCAACGGTCAACAGAAGAAGTCATGCTCAAGAAGGGGACATTACAAGTGATTAGGGTATGTAAGGCGAGGGTAACGAGGACCGTAGGGCCTCTCAGCTACTCAACAGGGCCGAAATGCAGAAAGAGGCTAGGCGAGTTGGTTTCTAGGTTTAACACTTCATCTCGGAAAGCTCTTTGTTCAAGGACAAAAGCGCGGACTTTGGACGATAGCGGGGTGCGCTGGCGTCTCAAAAGTGCGCTGTTGTCCGTATGGCTAGACATCAATAGAAACGACGTTAAGTCACTAGAAACTAGCTAATTTCCCAGCAAGCTAACTAAAGGGCCAAAATGACAGAACTAATTAAATTATATAATCTCTAATATGATAAAGTAAATAAGCAAGAGTGATAAAGATGAGGAGAATCTCACCAATGAACTCGTTCGCTAGTTGATTCTCCAAGAGCTTGCACACCTACACACAACAAGAAGGGAAAATGTTGGGTGGCTGTATAGGGGCTTGCCTCAGTCAGACCCTCGTTTAGGTGTTTCCACTGCCACGGACAGCCAAAAGAACGAGATAAAGAACCAATGTAATGAAAACACAAACACTACAATGCAGTACTATGCTATTCACCAAATGATAGAGGAGAGGAGAGGGAAGCTTACCACCTCCACCAAGAGCACTCAAGGTTGCTTGGGGGAGAAAATGAGAGGAACTCAAGCCTCTGCTGCGTATGGCATGGTCCCAAACGTGCTCTACCGAGTTGATGGAGTGTGATGTTGCTGCAATGGAATACTTGGAATACTTGGAAGTGAGTGAAAGTGAGCTTGTGAGAGTGAGAGTATGGAAGCTTAGTCTGTTCAAGAGTTCAAATGAAGCTGTGTAGAGTTGGAATGCAAATTGGAAGAATGAATATGAAGGAATGAAGATGAAAACGACCATATTTGGGTCGGTCGGCCGAAGGAGGCGTTACAACTTTACTGTCAATGGGAAGAGTAACGCCTCTGTTGGCTCAGCTGCAGGAATCTGCCAGGGATGTAAGCGCACCGCGCGGACATCTGCGCGCCGTGCGGGCGTTCCCGATAGAAACGCCTCCACCGACACACAAAATAGGCTCCACATGGACCACCAACAGCGGGCTTAAGTAAATTTAAGCCTCCGACTTTGGTTTTCTAAAGTGTATAAAGGAAAAAAGGGGAATCGCGCCTAGGGTGCAAATTCGCTCTTATACATTTTTCCCCCACTTTAGCGAGCACAAGTACTGATGAGTGCTTAGTAAAGTAGATCAAGAAGAGAGTAGGGTTAGAAAAGTATACCTGGACTGTTGAGGAAGAAGCACTCGGTCTGGCGTACCCGAAGGTGCAGGAGATGTGAAGGACTCCATAGCTGCTTGAAACTATGGAGTTGGAACAAAGTGTCTTACAGGCCCGCAGACCTGCAAGGAGGCAACCCCCAAGATCTCTCGCATGGAGGAAGCCCCAAGGAAGCG
The DNA here is from genome assembly GCA_007258455.2 of Sequoia sempervirens. Lineage (NCBI taxonomy): Eukaryota > Viridiplantae > Streptophyta > Pinopsida > Cupressales > Cupressaceae > Sequoia > Sequoia sempervirens. The sequence goes on from VDFB02349110.1 coordinate 7,288, forward strand.
GACTATGCAGAGTTAGGAAACAACAACATGTCTACCCGCAGATAGAGCATGTTTGAAGCGGCGACACGTCTACCCGCAGATAGAGCGTGTCTAAAGCAGTGACACGTCTACCCGTCGATAGAGCGTGTCTAAAGCGGCGACACGTCTACCCGCAGACAGAGTGTGTCAAGAAGCGGCTGGTCACGCAGACCGAAAAACTTTCAAAGGGGTCCCTTGGGAACCCTTCAAAAGGAGAGGGGTCCACTCAAGGGACGCGCTGTTTGAAAAGTAAGGTCTAGTCAGGCTGCCCCCAAGCTAGACGTGGAAGGGCGAATGGAATGAGCCTAGTCGGGCTGCCCCCAGGCTAGACGTGAAAAGGTCCATACGTTACAAAGGCTTTTGAAGAAAGGGTCCCAAGGGGACACGGCGTGAAGAAGAAAGGGGGTCCGCTCAAGGGACACGCAATTCAAAAGCGATTGTTCACCTTAGAGTGATTTGTCATCAAGGGATCCTTTCGAAAGATGTTCAGTTCATCAAGGAATTCGAAAGGAAGGTCATGACCCCATGCGAGGGGAAGTCAAAGCAGTTCCCACTTCAGAGGAAGGTCTTCAAGTCCTTTCTTTACGAATCCGTGATGAAGGAAACACGTTCCGTTAGGGTTCCAAGTTGAAAATGCAATTCTAAGGAAAATGTTGTAAAGATTCTCAAGAAAAGATTCGTTGGTAACGAATTCATTTTCTGAAAATCAAAGCGCTAAAAAGGAGAACGTTGTCACACATAGGAGGGACAACTCAAGCAAAGAAGAGAGAAAGCGAAAGAGAAAATAAAAATACAAATAAAGGGCACAAGGGGATCTGGTTTAGCGGGGTTAGATCTGTCCAAGCTCATATAATAATAGGTAACTGCAATGCAAGGCGAAAGATCATCAATCCCCAACCAGGTTAGGAAGAATGCACAAAAAACAAGTAAAAATAAAAATTGGGTCAACATGGAAGGGAAGCCTAAATGCCCCCAACGCTTTGCATCGTCCCCAATTTATTGAAAATCAATCACAAACATGGAAAAATGATGGTACAAATAGAAGAAGGTTTATGACACAAAAACTATATCCAAGTAGCAATAGGGGTGACGAGGGTCATCTAGACACATATAGCACGAGTACGGGGGAACACATCACAAAACACACACACACACACAAGATCAAGAAAAGGGGACCTCCTCCTAACACTGATCATCTAGGAGGTCGTCCGCTTCCCAATCTAGATCCTCATAAGGGAGCAGACGGTATAGCCTTCTCTTTACCTTTGCGGGGAGGAGAAGGGACCGACGTGGACTCCTCTTTCTCTCTTGGAGAAGGAGTAGTTGTAAGCGCAGGCTCCTTCTCATCTCGGGAAGTGGAGGCGACCATCTTTCCGTGACATGAAGATTTAAAGTGAAAGATTGAAAATGATAAAAGTCTGGATGAGTTGGGCGCCCCAGGAGGAGATGGGTGCCCATGATTTTGAAGGCCTAAATGGATAAATTTGCAGTCGACACCTCCAAAATCACTTCTTCAGATTTGATCAAGCTTTCCAATGAAACCATCAGCACGTCAATCGGAGTTGGCAGTCATCAGATATCGAAGGCTGAACAGGGTGAAAAACATAAGCAAAACATCAAAAGTCAAAAGTAAGGTAAAAGAACATAGAAAATATTCTAACTCTAGAGGAGTTGGGCACCCCAGTTGGCCAGGGGCGCCCAAACTTTTGACCCCTGAGATTCAAGTTTTAGAAGAAATCACTCCCAGGAGTCCCTTTTCAGAATCAATTAGGCTATCCAGTGAATCTGACGGTTAGTCGATCGGATCAACCTAGCTCCCGGAATTGAAGATTAATCAGAAGATCAAAGGGAAACAAGCAAGAACTTGGTGAGCATGAAAATGGCCAACACTGGGAGAGTTGGGCGCCCCAGAAAGAGAAGGGCGCCCATGTTTTTGAAGGTCAAAACGAAGTTTTTAGCCAAGGTTGCCTCTAGAACAACCTCGCTAGATTCGATCAAGCTCCGCGATGAATCATTCAACTCGTCGATAGGATCAATCTGGGGGCTAGAAATCAAAATCAAACTGGAGTCTAAAATCAAGAAAAGTTGAAACTTAGAGAAAAATGACTTAAGTCTGATGAAGATAGGCGCCTCCAGCCAAGAAGGGTGCCCAAAGTGCCATGCCTTAGCCAAAATTTTCAAAATTTCAAAATTTCATGGAGAATAAAAATGTCCAAATTCAATGAACAAGCTAAGGCTAGGGTTTGAAGGAGTGAAAGCAAAAGAAAAAAGATTTTCTCAAGCCTATAACTTATTTAAGATGCCTTTGCCATTCATTCTTCATCATTCTTGCAGGTGGCGTTCAAGGGAGAGAAGAGGAGCAGCAAACAAAAGTTTTTCTTTTCAAGATTTGAGAGACATTGCTTGCTGATTTTTCAAAAGTTCTTCATCAATTTTCAGACCAGCAACATAAGAGCTTGCTTTTTCATGTTTTTTTCATCCAGAACATCAAATTTTTGAAAAAGGTCAAAGTTTTCAATTTTCAGTAATCTGGGTCATATCAGCTCATCATTCTGAACAATTTTTGAAGAAATTTGTTAAGTTGCAGCAGCTACTTTTTCCTTGCGTGTCCATGAAATCATTAGAACTTTCAAGATTTGATCATCTGGGTCCTTTCAAAATATTTTTTTGAACAAAACCCAGATGCCAACTTTTTGTGAAAAATTTCATATTCTAGGGTTTGCTGCTTTTTCAATCAATCTTCAATATTTTCAACATCTGATCAACTGGGTTCATCCAAAATGTTCTTTTGAACAAAACCCAGGTGCCAACTTTTATCAAGAAAATTTGAAGAAATTAGGGTTTGCTGCTTTTTTAGTCTACACTCAATTTTCAAAAACGGGCGATTTGGGTCTTCTTGTAACGAAATTCTGAACAAAACCCATATCTCAAATTTTTTTTGAAAAATTCGTCCGTTTGAAGAAGAAAAACCAGCAAGCTAAATTTAGAAAGTGTGCAAAACTTGTTTGAATATAGTCGAGTTTATTGTCAAAATTCAAGTTTCTCAGCATGTACTACTCTCCCATGGGATTCAAAACCAAGCCAGTATTGTATCTCATAGCCGCCGACCGGATGATGTTGAGAAGTGCTTTTCAAATGCCACCATGGATAGAAAACTTCATCATCTGAGCTGAAGAGTGTGAAAAGGTGTGATATGAGAAAAAGAGAAGGTATCGGAAAAGAGGTGTACAATACTCTTCTGTTGGAAAATCAAGAGAAGTGTTAGAAGCATAAAATTGCAGAGCTGCCAAGTTATCAATTAGTGAGTCATCTTTTGGGGCAGCGATGTTTTGCAAGAATAGAACTCATAAAGCAATTGAAGAGGTTAAAGATTCTCTAAGTTTGATCGCAGAAGGCAAGTAGATCCTGGAGAGTCAGAATATTGCCTTATATAGTATCAATGCACCTGATAAAGCAACAATTTCCAGGTTTTTGGTGGATTTGGTTTCCCAAAATACCCGTGGATGAGTTGTCTTATCAGGACAGCAAAGATCCCCAAAGATATAATTAAAGTAGCAATCATCTAGAAGCTTTCTTTCAGCTTTCTTTCTATTCTCATCTCAATTCTTGTAAGAGACCGGGTGTCTCTCAGCCCCAAACCCTAACTATGAATACTGAATTTTGAGAGTTTTGTGTTTTTTTGTGTTTTTGAAGGGTTTTTGCAATAAACATGAAAGCTGCGATTTTACTCTAAAAATGCTTAAAAATTCATAATAAATCTAAAGACACCAAAATATGCTTTGAAACTGCTCAGAAGATGTAGGCGCATGACTTTATTAAGTTTCCAGAGCACATACAATATATAAAATGAACATATGAAGGAAATACAACTTTATTTCAATGGAACCTAATTTTCTTGCAGCCTTCAGAAGATTGGTAAGAAATGTACGGCCCAAGGCAAAGAGTAAACTCCAGTCTCCAAATACCATCCCTCAAGCTTCAGAATACCAAGGCGTCCCTATTGCAACAGGCAAAAGACCCCAGAGATGAAGGCGTATTCCCAGATGAAGATGTACGGCCTTGCTGGTACAAATCTGTACGGCCCAACAGCAGCACTTAATATGGTACGGCTTCAATGAATACACTGCCAGATTACTGTTCCACAATCTCAAATGGTGTGCCACTAATAACTGATGAAAATCTCTGATAGAACCTTCCTGAAATCGATCAATAATCTCAACTGCAACTTCTGTGTGAAGTCACCGAGTAGACAATCTTCAACTGGTATTGCACAGTCTCAGTATGCTAGATTCTGAAGAGGTATAGTTCTCCAAAATCGTTCGTCTGCTGAAACCCTAGGTTTTGCAAACTTCAATGCTCAGAGCAAAAAGAAGACAAATTGAATAATCAAGACATAAGAGTTCGATTTGTCTTTGGCAGTCAATATATAAGCCTCTTGAGAAATTCAACCAAACCCTTCCTTTTAATAATCATTTAAATAAATGATTTAATTTGCCTGTTTGGACTTAGGAAAAATATTTAATAATAGGCGCCTTCTTCATTAATGAATAAATACTCATTCATTAAATTAATTATGCCACTTTATTATAAAGTATTAGAATACTTTATAATACGCCTTAATTATAATATTTAAATACATTAATAAAGTGACTTTATAATATAAAGTCAAAATATTAAATATTTAATAAATCATTAAATACTCTGTTATTCTTCCATCTGACCAACAAACTGATGCACTGGGTTGAATATGAGCTGACCAGCCGAACCAGGTGCCCTGCCAAAAATAGCAGCTTTCGTCTGTCTGACTTTCTAAAAATAGCAAGTCTCTGAAAAACTTCTTTGAAGGATTCTGTGAAGGCCCAACCTGAAACAACTGAAAGAAGGATGCTCCCGAACACCGAGCACTGCCTCAAATGATCCTCTACACACAACTGTCAGCCTACGAGGATCAGAATGATAGGCTCACTCCTTGACAAACAATTTCAGCTAAAACGGGGACATTACAATTCTTATCTACTCTTTGAAGAAGAGAAAGAAGATAAAATGTAGTAGTTGGCATTTCTTGTTTTTCCTGCTTTCTTAAGTGGTTAGATGTTTATCTTTTTTTAGTTTTAGAAATAAAGCTTGATTGCTGAGCAAGCCTTAGTTGTAAAAGCAAGGAGATTTTAGGGTTCCCTACTCCTCTGCTTGTCTATAATAAAGACAACCTTGCTCATTTATTTTCAACGATTATTGTGATAGCAAATTGCGAGCCTGTAATGCAGCAAGTTGTTATTCAGTGTTAGTTCACTTTGTGTAAGAGCAAGTTTGCAAGCCTCTTTAGCTGCAAGTTCTTGTTCAGTGCATGTGTCTTTGTAATCTTTGTTCCTGAGATTTGAGAAATAAAGTCTTGTGCCATTTTTGCCTTGATATAATGTCTCAAATTTCTGTTTATTGTTTTATGCTTATATGATCTCCATTTCGGCTTGCATTGAAAGTAAGTAGATGTATGTCAGAAGAAGAGTTTATCTAAGTATTTTGTTAGAGAATCCTTCCTTGTCCATTTCTAACTCTCTTGCTCTACGTTTATTTGAGAAGTTAGAAACGTCATTAGAGTATGCTAGTCGTAGTTGAAATTCTAAAGTAGAAAATCTCAGGTTAGGCAAATTAGTTTTAATTTACTTTCTTAAGCGACATCAACAAAGAGGGAGCTTCCCCTCCTAATTTGAAGAGCATTTTATCTGTGCATAGCTGTTCGTTTCTAATTTGACTTCCAGAGGTGCGAATTAAAATGTAATGAAACAGACTAATTTTTTTCAATTTTTCAATAGTAAATACAATGCAACACGCACCCATTAATGTTAGCATGAAAACCAAAACGATGCGGAAATAACTCTAACCAAGAATGTGTCCAAGATGGACGAACATATGGTCAGAGGATCGGTACAATGCAGAACTGGAAATGAACTCTAACCAAGAATGCGTCTAGGATAGATGAGCATATGGTCAGAGGATCTTGTGCATGCTGAGCTGAAGTAACTCTAACCAAGAATGCGCCGAGAGATGGCGAGCATATGGTCAGAGGATCCCTAAGGCTACAAATTGAAATTAAATGGGCGACAAGCCAACCTCTTCCACTTATTCAGCGGGGATATACAATGAAACTTTGCAAGATAAGAATGATGGCTGAACAGTACTACTGTAGCAACCTTACAATGAGAGTGAATGTCTGCAAGAACACTGTATTAGAGAGAACTCAAAGCTGCAAATAAGTAGAACAACACCCCAAACACTAAATAACTCACTCCACACCAACTCAACCTCAAAATGACAACTCCTAAAATCTGATATAACAGACCAACTACAAAAAATGCTCAAATCAGCAACAAGAGGCTCACTAAAATGCTTGTAACTCCTTACACACACACTCAAATGGACTGAAACAAAGTGCATAAGTTAACTATGATGTAGGCGCCCCATGTACTGACACCAAAAACACCCCAAAGGCTGTAAATTATTTTGCAGCAGCTTCAAAAACTCCCAGCAAGAAGTATGGCCCTCTAGAAGGGTGATTTTGCAAGTAAAATCCCTCACTCAATATAAAAATCTGAAACTTGGCATAGAGGGGCGCCCAAGGCTGCAAAACAGATTTATTAAATACCCACAACCAAACAAAATTCATACAATGACTTATAACTGAAAACCTACAATCAGATATATTTGACCGGCAACTCCAAAATGCTTAAAAACCACCATTGACTCCAACTATAAGCTCTATTTGCATTCTTTGATTGAGAAGCAATCACAAATCAGCTAGATGTTATCTTCCAAACATGAAGACTGATCCTTGCTAGGAGGTATGCATTCCTCGAAGCACTTTGCCTGTATTCATTCCAGCAGCATAATAGTAAGGTAGATATAAGATAATGAAATGAAGACCCAAGGCTCCCTTTTATAATTTTGAGAAGACACCTTCAGAAGCTTCTAGAAGGTACGCCCACTCCACAAGATGCTTTTAGGGTTTTGACTTGACCAAGTCTTCCTTCAAGATGGCGTACCTTTTTCCCTTGATTGAGTAAATCAATTAAAATTTAACTTTCATAAAGGTTGGCGTCCCTTTTTACCACTTCTATTTTCAACCTTTGGAATATTAAAATTCACCTCCAAATGAGGTGTCACCCATCAAAGTCCCCCTTTTAAAACAACTTAAAGTTGTTTCACTAGGCCAAGGGGTCGTAACATCAAAATATAACATTATTTCTTATTAAAATACTTATCTGTCCAAAGAATGCATCAAAGGGAAAAATCAATCATACCAACTGAGCTGATTGTAGAGAGAAGCCAACTGAATTGAAGCCAACTTGTCCACTGCCAAAAATAGAATTTACTAAAAATAGTAAATTCAGAAAGTTACTCGGATCAAAGTGCATGCGACGCTATTGCGAAGCTTTCTGAAAACCCAGAAAGAGTCCACAATCCAAAATCCCAAACTCCGAGATGTAGCCATCATAACTTACTAAAAATAATAAGTCCGAAAAGGTTGCTCGACGCAGTTGCATGTCATACCTCTGCGAAGCTCTTTGAAAACCCAGAAGGAATCGAGAATCCAAACAGCCAAACCCCAACATGCAAACCCCTGAATCTTCAAAAGAACCCACCAAACAGCCGAAAACCCTAATTCTGCCTCTGACTAGCTGACAGCACACCGGGGTTAGGCCATCAATCACTGAAAAGTGTAGTGCTAAAAATGGGGACATTACATAAAACGCCAAGAGCATAAAACGTTTGAAATTTTTTCAAAGCTTAACAAAAAGGAAGAACGAAAAAATCTCCAAAAAGTTCTTCAAAACATGAAAAAGTTATAAGATTCACTTACCTTTGATAGATAAATTTTCCATGTGCAACTCTTTCTCTTCTGTTCGTATAAGTTTGCTCTCTCCCATATCTCTCACCTTTGAAGAAAAATGTAGCAACCTTAAAAAAAGAACAAATGGCAACTTGGAGGTAAATTTTTTTGTTTTAGTCACTTGTGTTTGTGAAGTGAGGCAAGAGAAGTGAAGTGCTCTAACTTTAGGGTGAAATTAGTTATTTATGATACTCATTGATTTTAAAAATGTTGAAAAAAAGTGTTTTTATTTCATTTATGGGCGGTTGGGCTGCGGTTCCTACTGAGTTTGCTAGGGTTTCCCTAAGGTCTGCCCTAGGCACCTTGGTTCCCAGGGTGGACATTGGGCAAACCTAGAGGCATCTTGGCCTTGGAACTAGCCCTGGACCAAGCCTGTATGGGTAGGGGGGGTACTAGAAGAATCCTACAACTTAGCTATTTTTGTTCTTGGTTTTAAAGGAAAATCTAGTCTATCAAAGAGATAACTTTCATTTGAAGGTTTATAAGCTTGTATTCAAATTTTATGCCTCGTATTTGAATGTTTATGGTCAACCACTACATCCTATTTAAGTTTAAAGTAGTTTATGTTGTTTCTTATCCTTTAAAAAAAGAGCATTGTGGATTATAGTCAACGACTCCATACTTGAACTCCCAAGAAGTCATGGAGCACCTTAAATATCTTGCATCACTCATGCACCGTGTCTACATACACAAGCCATAGAAACTTGTAACTCAATCACAAAATAGCTAAAGAAAATGATGAACATGCAAATTCTAAATCTAACTCAAACCTACCTGGAATCCATAATGGGTTCGCAAACATATTGACAATTCATGCTTGGATGCCAAGTCATTCCCACCTTCCAATCTAATACCTGTCCTATAGCTACCATGCTGTCATGTCCCCTTCTCAGTGACATCTCTCGGAGCACAAGATTGGCCTATCATACGACCCTTGTAGGCTGATAGACTGTATAGGGGGTCACTTTGGAGCTTGGCTCAGCTTCAGTTGGCAGAGTTTGATCAGTAGGCTTTCGTTTGGGCTCGATCGGAGACTTCTTGCAGAAGTTGCTATTTTTAGCAGTTCCTGGCAGTCAGCATGGGACCCCTTATTTTTAGCGGTATTCATTAGATCACTTCAGAGTTAACTTCGGCAGGGATCGGATGTATAACGAGGGAGATATTAATATTTAATTGTATTAATTAAATATTAATTATTTGATGATTATAATATAAAGTTATAATATTAAATTATAACTTAAGTGATTCTATTTGAGGGGGTCGCCATCATCAGAAGGGGCCAAATTCGTGATTATATTTTATTATAAAAATTTGGCTGAGACTATTGAAATATTAAAAAGAATTAAAAGTGCGAATTTTAATGATTCCCTATCTTTGTGGAAATCGCACTTTTCAAGAGTTAAAGGGTTTTGCCTTGGGAATTGTGCCATTATGTGATTATTGAGTTTGGAAATTGATCAACTTTGATCTGAGCAAGAAGCTTTAGGGTTTCAAGTTCGAATTCCTTGGGGAACGAGCCATCTCCATTGGAAGCAATTCAGAGGGTGTGAAATAACACTTGATTTATTGCCAGCAGAGGTTTCTTCATCCAGAGGAAATCATTGAACTTCACAGGAAATAAATATTCAAGGTTTTCAGAGAGTTCTTTGTCCAGAAGTCATCTTGCAGACTAGGCGCACCTTATACAGAGTTCAGAGATTGATTTTAAAGGAGCCGTACAATCTGCATTTATTGCAGCAGCAGGCCGTACCATACTGTCAGGCCGTACCAGCAGAAAAGGACGTGTTTCTTCATCTAAGGCAAAACGCCTTACTTATTGGTCTTCTGTCTTCCTTTTTGGAGGCGCCTACATCCCTGGATCAGTGTGCAAACTTTGGAGAGAGGGAGAAGCTGAGATTGGTGTGGCCGTACCATCATCTGGAGAGTATTCATTGCTGCTACAGAAATCAGGTTTTTACAATAAAAATCTTGTTTTAGATTTGCATGTCAATAGATATTTCTTGTATCTATCTCAGAAGTTTAAATCTTGATCAAGTATCAGTATTGGCAAGAAATTATTGCATTTCCGGAGTTGTATGAATTTCTATAGATTTTATATTATTTATTTGCAAAAATCGTACCTTTTCATTTATGCTCAAAACCCCAAAAAAAATCAAAAATTGCAAAAACAAACAAAAACTCAGTCAGATTCAGAAACAGAGGAAACTAGGGTTTCTACAGTGGTATCAGAGCTAAATCCTGCCATCCTGAGGGTTTAGCCATCATATGCAGCCAGAAGAGTTTGAGACATACAGGTACTATACTCGCAGACGAGCCTTGATTGAAAGGCAACGCAGTTTGAGCAGGCAGCCAGGAGACATGGCTGACAGGAATGACAGGGCTGACAGAATAGATATACCTGGGACAGAGATCCCACAAAATAACAGAGATCAGGACGATGCAGAGGTCTTGCATGCACTCAGAGATCTTCGTGCAGGACAACGGCGTTCCGATGATGTATTACAGCAGGTGGCAGTGGCACTGCAGAGATTGGGTACTTCGAGGAGACCGTCACCACATCGTGACGATGACAGGAGTGATGTAGGGTCACGAAGAGCTCCTAGGACAGTGTCACGGACAGCAGATAGGCCTACTAGGCCTACTTTCACGAGACAGGAGCCCGATGAGGCTATACCAGGTGAGGAGCAGGATGATTTGTTCGCTGATACTCTTATGGCAGCGAACGAGAAATGGGAGTTGGTACCGCCTGCGGTCAGAGAGAGGATCACTTTTGACCGTTTTATTACACAGAGGCGAGAGCACCACAGAGGTCGACAGGATTGGAGACCTAGATTTCAGAACAATGACCTAAAACATGCGACAAACAGGCTTAACCTAGCGATGTTCGATGGGAGTGGCAAGGTGATAGCCCAAGAATGGATTAGCAAACTAGACACATTCCTCACACTACGCCCGATGGCTGAGAGAGATGCCATTCGTTATGCGACACTACATCTGGAGGGGGTAGCTTACGACTGGTGGCACCACGGGATGGTGACGTTACAGCATGACCGGATCACTTCATACCAGGAGTTCGTAGACAAATTGGTTAAGAGGTTTGATAGGAAGGATCCGGAAACCTACTTCAGAGACTTGGCACAGTTGAGGTAGAGTGGCAGTCTAGAGACTTATATCGGTGACTTTCAGAGGCTATCCGTCATAGTTCCGAACATATCAGAGAGGCGATTGGTAGTACTCTTCATGGAGGGCTTGATAGAGCCATTACGAGGTTGGATCAAGGCCTTTGATCCTCCTTCGTTACAGGAGGCGATGAAGAAAGCTCGGAGTATGGAGTTAGCAGCACCTTCCAGCAGATTTAACTCCAAAGGTTCTTCATCATTCAGGGATAACAAGGGCTTTAACAGAAATAAGGACAAATATGATTTTAACAAAGAAAAATCAGACTTTAAAAACGATTCGAAAGGTAAATCAGCAGCTCCACCTTTGGATTGTGAGGCCCTTAATGACCTACGCAAGAAGAAGCTTTGCTTCTACTGCAAAGGACCATATGACGCCAGTCACGATTGTCCTCTAAGACCTAAGGGCAAGGAAAATCGTGTGATGTGGCCGTACTATGAGGACTCCGAATCAGAAAATTCCGAACAGCAAGAGCATTTCGATGATTCAGAGTCAGAGGCTCCAGAGCCTAGAGCAGAGACAGAGCCCGAGCTTCAGATACAGGAGGCCCGTTTATCTAGCATCCAGCAGGAGGGTTCTTTCCGGATTCGTGGTGTGTTAGCAGGACAGAGGGTCATTACCCTATTGGATACAGGAGCCACGCATAATTTCATGGATGCTAGATTCGTTAAGAAACGCGGACTCATCACTGAGGAATTCGAGGGCATTAGAGTCAAGGTGGCCGATGGATACACTTTGAGGTGTGAACGCATGATAAAGGATCTCCCTTTACGCCTGAACAATTATGAGTTCAAGGCTGATTACTATGTGGTTAACATGGGAGACATTGATTTGGTCTTGGGAATGAAGTGGCTTCATTCATTGGAGGAAGTCACTCTTCGTCTCAAGGACATGGAGATCCGTTTTGATGTCGACGGGAAGACTCACATACTTAAAGCAATTCGGGACAGCGATCTCAAAACAATTTCTTTTCGTCGGATGGAGAGGCTCATGCGTCACGACATGGTAGAGTGGGCTGCCGAGTGTCAATTAGCCCCTATACAGGAGGGACAGCAAAAGACAGAATATCATCCGGACATTCAGCAGTTGAGAGTCAAGCACGATAAGGTGTTCAGTGATATTCCGCCAGTAGACCTCCAGACAGAGGCATAGAGCACATTATTGAGCTCGAGGAGGGCGCTAATGATGATAACTCCTTACAGGCATCCTAAGAGGTTAAAGGATGAGATAGAAAAGACAATAAAGGAGTTACTTGCTATGGGTCACATTCGACCTAGCAAATCACCGTTCGCTTCTTCAGTTGTATTGGTAAAGAAGAAGGATGGAACGTTACGTATGTGCATTGATTACAGGGTCCTAAATAAGAGGACAATCAAGAACAGATACCCGATACCGAGGATTGACGAGCTTATTGATGAGCTCCATGGTGCCTGTTACTTTACCAAAATTGATTTGGTCGGGCATCGTCAGAGTCAGTCATTGGCCGGAAGAAGACTGCTTTCCGATGTCATTGTGGGCACTTCGAGTTCATAGTGATGCCATTTGGGCTCACTAATGCGCCACTTTTCAGTCTACGATGAATAGAGTTTTTCATTCATCTGAGGAGGTTTGTGTTGGTCTTTTTCGATGACATCCTTATATACAGCAGGACTTGGCAGGAGCACTTGGCTCATTTGGAGACAGTGTTGAGTATCTTGGAGAGGGAGTCCTTGTACGCCAAGGAATCCAAGTGTGACTTGGGGATGACCGAATTGCTATATCTAGGTCATATTATCAGTGCAGATGGAGTGCGTATGGATCCTGAAAAGATCCGCGCCATTGTTGATTGGCCTACACCGGCAAACCTGACACAGTTGAGAGGGTTTCTCGGTTTATGTGGGTTCTACCGCAGATTCGTGAATGGTTATTCACGACATGCAACCCCGATGACAGATTTATTGAAGAAGGGGGCATTTGTCTGGACTTCTGAGGCACAGGAGTGTTTTATGAAGTTCAAGGAGTTGATGACCACATGCCCTGTTTTGGCACTACCTGACTTTACGAAGCCGTTCGAGCTTCAATGCGATGCATCAGGTGAGGACATTGGTGCGGTGCTTATGCAAGACAAGCACCCAATTGTGTACGAGAGCCGGAAACTCAGAGGACCCGAGAGATTATATAGCATTTATGATAAGGAGATGCTTGCGATTATGCATGCCTTAGCAAAATTCAGGTAGTATCTTGTTGGCAACAAATTTTGCATAAAAACTTATCATAACAGTTTGAGACACTTTTTAGGGCAGCGAGATCTTAATGATAGGCAGCAGAAATGGGTCAGTAAGTTGCAAGCTTATGACTTTGATATTTCATATATCAAAGGTACACAGAACGTAGTGGCTGATGCACTTTCACGTAGACCGTACTTGAGCACTATGGTTCATATTTCGGAGGATTGGAGGCATATGATAGTGGCAGAGTATGCCAAGGATAGTTGGGCCTCCAGCATTGTTGAGGGATCAGCAGTTGATACCAGGTATACGCTTGTAAATGACTTGATTATTTACAAGAATAGGATATTCTTGATCCCAGGTTCTGAGGTGAAGAACATCGTTATGCGGGCCTTTCATGACATGCCTACAGTAGGACATCCCGGATACTTCAAAACTTACAGGCAGATACGGGAGAGGTTCACATGGAAAGGACTCAAGGGAGATGTTCTTCAATACGTGCGTGAGTGCCCTGTTTGTCAGCAGAACAAGCAGGAGAACACGTACCCGACAGGTTTACTACAGCCACTTCCGATTCCTGACAGGAAGTGGGAATGCCTGTCGATGGACTTTATCACGGGCTTGCCTAAAGCCCAAGGGCGTGATTGCATTTATGTAGTTGTGGATCGGCTTACGAAGTATGCCCATTTCTTTCCGATCACCACGACTTACACAGCTACACAGGTAGCAGAGGTATTCTTTCGCGAGGTATTCAGACTTCATGGGTTGCCTTGGAGCATTGTGAGCGACAGAGATAGTCGGTTCCTGAGTAACTTCTGGCAGGAGGTATTCAGGCTTTGTGGGACCGAGCTCACTCCGAGCACTAGTTACCACCCGCAGACTGATGGGCAGACGGAGATTGTGAACAAGTGGGTGGAAGGTTACCTCCGAAACTATGGGGACATGCGAGAAGCGTGGGTCAAATGGATACATTTGTGTGAGATGCTTGCTATATTTCGACATTCCATATGACCATTATTCGGTGTCACCCTTCAATCGTTAACAAGGGTATAGGCATGAGAGTTTCCTTGATTTGCTACTAAGCGACAGTAGAGTGCCGAGTGCAGGAGGTTGGTTGCAGGAGAGTCAGGACACTATGAGGGCTCTCAAGGAAAATATAGCCAAGGCACAAAATCAGCAGAAACAATATGCGGATCAGAAGAGGACGGAGAGGCATTTTAGGAGTTGGTGACATGGTTTACCTCATCTTCTTGACCCTGGAATGGTGATCCACTCTTAGGAAGGAAGTGGAATACAGGAGAAAGCAAAGCACGTTATTACGAACCTTCGGGATCACGAGAAGTTGGCGAGTGAAACCTGACTTGAAACTTCAATGAAGCGAGAGTACACAACGTTTTCATGTATCATACCTCAAAGAAAGCGTTGGGTCATCGTGTAAATTTTCATCTGATCTTACTCCATAGATGAGGAAAGGCTGATTTTAATTACTTAAGTCCCATCTACAGAGTATAAGGGAAGCGTGATTCGTGGGAGGACTACTCGAGGGAATATTTGAACAGGAAATGGAGAGATTTGCACGGTGAGGATGCTACATGGGAGGCGAGATATTACCATGACATCAGGCATTGAAGGATTGCTTGAGGGACAAGCAATTTCGGGAGGAAGCGATTTGTCATGTCCCCTTCTCGGTATCTCTGGAACCTGGATTGGCTATCATCTCGACCCTCGTAGAGTGATAGGCTAAGATAGAGTCCACTGGAACTTAGCTCGGCTCCAGTTAACTGCTACAAGTTTGTCGATGGAAAACTTCGTTTGGGCTGATGGGAGACTTCTTGCGAAGTTGCTATTTTAGCGATTCTGGCGGTCGGCGTGGGACCCTACTATTTTAATGGTATGGCTTTAGCGTTATTCGGGATCACTTAGAGTTGACGATTGGATGAGTCATCAGATATAACGAGGGGTATATTAATATTTAATTGTATTAATTAAATGTAATTATTTAATGATATAATATAAAGTTATAATAGAGTATAACTTAAGTGATTCTATTTGAGGGGGTCGCCATCATCAGAAGGGGCCAAATTGAGAATTATATTTTATTATAAAAATGTGGCTGGGACTATTGAAATATTAAAAAGAATTAAAAGTGCGAATTTTAATGATTCCCTATCTTTGTGAAATCGCTTTTCAAGTTGAGGTTTTCCTTGGGAATTGTGCCATTATGTGATTATTGAGTTTGGAAATTGATGAACTTTGATCTGAGCAAGAAGCTTTAGGGTTTCAAGTTCGAATTCCTTGGGGAACGAGCCATCTCCATTGGAAGCAATTCAGAGGGTGTGAAATAACACTTGATTTATTGCCAGTAGAGGTTTCTTCATCCAGAGGAAATCATTGAACTTCACAGGAAATAAATATTCAAGGTTTTCAGAGAGTTCTTTGTCCAGAAGTCATCTTGCAAACTAGGCGCACCTTATACAGAGTTTAGAGATTGATTTTAAAGGAGCCGTACAATCTGCATTTATTGCAGCAGCAGGCCGTACCATACTGTCAGGCCGTACCAGCAGAAAAGGACGTGTTTCTTCATCTAAGGCAAAATGCCTTACTTATTGGTCTTCTGTCTTCCTTTTTGGAGGCGCCTACATCCCTGGATCAGTGTGCAAACTTTGGAGAGAGGGAGAAGCTGAGATTGGTGTGGCCGTACCATCATCTGGAGAGTATTTATTGCTGCTACAGAAATCAGGTTTTTACAATAAAAATCTTGTTTTAGATTTGCATGTCAATAGATATTTCTTGTATCTATCTCAGAAGTTTAAATCTTGATCAAGTATCAGTATTGGCAAGAAATTATTGGATTTCCGGAGTTGTATGAATTTCTATAGATTTTATATTATTTATTTGCAAAAATCGTACCTTTTCATTTATGCTCAAAACCCCAAAAAAAATCAAAAATTGCAAAAACAAACAAAAACTCAGTCAGATTCAGAAACAGAGGAAACTAGGGTTTCTACACATGCACTGCCATCCTCAAGGGGTTTCTCTGTTTAGGTTTGAGCTTCGGCATCTGTAGTATAACCTTATCCAATTAGTGTGCACACAGTCCATTTATGATAGCTTAGGCTGGGGTATCTGTATTATAATATGTAACAGTAATATAGATGTCTAGCTCCAATCTTTGTGAGTCTGAAGCATGGTACTATAATCTACTAATGCCCCTAATCTAGCAACTTCGTGCAATATTTAATGAGAATGCTAGAAAAATATGACAAGTAGATGGATTTTATTACTAAAACCCGATCTTCACCTCATGTATAATTGCTTCCCAACTGACATAGAGTAACTTCCACTAAACAAAGTTAAATGAAGTTATTGGATATGACCCCCAATGTGTTCATAAGCCATTTTTGTGTATCAGGTATAGGTTTGCAATTTGCATACAATACATCCTAGATATGGACCTAATATGGACCAAATAAGTTGACCTTTCTGTTATTCCATATTTACAAAAGGTATTTCATTTTTGCTTGAAATTTTGTGTATCTGTACATGAGTGACATGGTATATATTGTTGTATCTGTGCTGATACTATACTTGTATCAGATATTGTATTGAATTTGTGCATTTTAGGAGTTAAATCCTGCCTAAGACTGAACTTGGCAATTGCCATAGTCTGTTAGAGACACATTGCATAGTACAAAAACAATGAAGAATTTACTCATCAACTAGAGCATATTTTTTTTTTGTTTGAAACAAACAACATTTCAAAAGCAACTATTGCAGTTATAATAGTAATCAAGATAATATTCTACCATATCAACATAAATGAACTGGTTTCATAACATTTAAGTAGTAAAAGGAAAAGTACAGGAGTAAGGGATTAGAAGTCCTCATCTGGATTTAGCGTCTTCGAAGACTCGGCTCACCATCTGCAAGTGAGGGAAAGCATCATCTAAGTGCTTTTCCACCATCCACGAACTTGTGCAGTCCCTCGCACACCTTCCTAACTGGAAGGGGGCCCTTCCCTTCTTACGAAAGGTGATGTTGGAAAACCCTCAAAACAGCCATTTGAGCTCTGGTGGTGAAACCCTACCTAACTGACTTTGCCTTGCTACTAAGGATTCCTTCCTACTAAGTAGGCAACTCTGGCTAGTTAGGTATCTGGGTTACGTGTGAGTACTAGGTGCAATCAGTGGCACCTGCACCTACTATGGCCATAGCTTGTACTATTGTACTGACTCACCCACCCTGCTCGGCTTGGAAATTCTCTTCTAAACTAGGGCTTTTGGGAGACTTTTTCTTTGCCACTTACTCGTGTCAGGACACCTATCCTAGGGCAACACGCTTGACCTACTTAAGGCTTATTAACCCATCACACTTTTCTTGGCTACCTTACACGTGTGACCGACATACTTGAGGCTAGGGTTTTTACAATTAGAGAACACATTCTTAATGGCTACCTGCCATGCAATACTAGTATACATAATACTAGGGTTTGTTATAAAATAGCACTCTTATTAGAGCAACAATAAAGTTTTAGACCCAAGAAGGTATACAAAATCTTTGATAGAAAATTTAATACCAATTTCAGTGCTCTTACTGCACTTATCACTGGCTGGCTACCTACTTAGCATGCAAAACATAAAACCATGAGGAAATTGGTCACTGATCATATATTGCTCATTAGATTGAACCACACACAGTTCTTTTATTATCTTAATTGATTAAGAATCCTTTTTCATTTGTTGACCACTTGCGTTTCAAATTGTCATGGTGCATTCTTGACATTCTTTGTTAAGAACTACTGTAATGTCCCCTTCCTAGGCAGTACAGTTGTGTCTAAGGTTAGCCTATCATTCAGATCCTCGTAGGCTGGCAGAAGTGTTTAGAGGATCACTTGAGGCAGTTATCCAATGTTTGGGAACATCACTCCAGCAGTTGATTAAGGTTTGGGCCTTGGCGGACACTTACAGAGTGATTTAGAGGTACTTACTATTTATAGTAAGTCAGGCAAGCAGGAGTTGCTATTTTTGGCAGGGCACCTGATTCAGTTGGTCAGCTCAGTATCGACCTGGTTTGATGATTTGTTGAGCAAACAGGGATTATTAGAGCATTTAATAATAATTAAAGAGATTATTAATTTGACTTTATAATATAAAGTCATTTCAATGAAATATTAAAGTTATTATTAAAATGGCAAATTATAGAGTATTTTTAATACTTTATAATGAAGGGAAAAATTTAATATTTAATGAGTTTAATACTCATTAAATAAAAGGACGCCATTTATTAAATATTGGCCTAAGTATTGCAAAAGGGCGAATTATTTATTATTAAATGTAATTGAGCTGATCTTTGAGAAGGGTCGACTTTTTGAGAGAGGTTATTTATTTGCTCAAGGCAAATCAAACTCATTATGTTGATTATTTGAATTTGTCATTATTTCTCTTTGAGAGCATCGGGGTTTGAGAAACAAGGGTTTCTGCAGATCAACAGGTTTTGAAGAACGTTCCCTCTTCAGAATTAGGCATACTGAGACCGTGAAATACTAGTTGAAGATTGTCAACAGAGTGGCTTCACACAGGAGTCATATTCGGGCATATTTTAGAGTTTATTATCAGTGTATTGGATCGATCTTTCTTCCAGAAGGAGAATATCACTTTGGCAGTGTTTCATTGGACATCTGGCACATTCTTCAAGGTTGTACGAATTTCTTTAATGCTGGTTGGGCTGTACATTTGCTGCAGCAAAGGCCGTACTTTCTTCACTGGATAAGATGCCTTGCTTTCTAGTCTTCTGGTTTCTCCAGTGTGGGCGCCTAGATCTCTGGAGTCTTTTGCATCTTATTCGAGGCTGGAGATATTAGTTTTTGAAGCTGGCTGTACCTTTGTTCATCATTTTTGGGCGGCTGCAATAACCAGGTTTTCTGAATAAATGTTGTTGCCTTTTTCTATGCATGTTGATTGATCATAGTTGTAATCATTCAGGAAGATTAATAAATCATCTGGCATTGGGATCTAATCTATATTCTGTAGTTTTTAAGCATCTGGTATTTTATTTTATTTTTACAAGCATTTCCTTGCAAAATCTCAATTTGTCTTATTTTGAGAAAACCACCAAAAAATCAAATATTACAAACAAACCAAAAACACATTCAAGATCAGAAGATTTGGGTTGAGAGACACCTGGTCTCTTACAACTACTTAACTGGTTAATCTTGCACCGCCCCCCCTTTCCCTCCCCACCCCTCCTGTAGTTTCAGGCTACAACAGAAACAAGGCTCTAAAATCGTGTTACAGAATCTTCCTAGAGGCTCAATCAAAATCTTCAGAATCTAGTCTTGCCAAGACTAGATTGGAGGTGTTTTTCTTTTAACTAAAAAGACAAAAACAATGAAATTGCAGCTAGAGTTCACCAAGATAGTTCACCAAGATTCGGTTTGTGCAACCAGACCATGAGTACCAAAAGATATAACGAACCAGAGAATTAAAAGGGTACGTTGCACAATATTCATGAGTTCTCTTTGTCAAGAAAAGAAAACGTCTAAATGAAAAGAGAGAACAACATGCAGTCAAAACCTCATATCTCAAGATTCTTATTATGACAAGAATAATAAAACTGAAATTCGCATGTAGCATCATCCATAGCGTTCAAGGGACAAGTTCTCTTTGCTTCAAAATTAAATAGCCTGAAAAGCCTAACGTGGCTGTTAATGAAATCTGGAACAAGATTTCTCTGTAGTAGAGTGTTGGGAAGAAACACAGTTTGAGGCTCTCCAGCTCGACTCAGCTCATGTTGGAGACGTCCTCTTCCTTCCTTTATATGAGAGCTTCAACTTCCAACAAGACTCTATTCTTAGCTTCGGTTGTTCTACTCCTCTCAGTTCTAACTTGCGAATCTATCTTCCATCATTCACCCCACGTTTCTTCTGTCAGCCACCGTCCCTTTTTCCTTATGCCTTGATTCACAATGATCTCTCTATTTTTTCAAAGAGTATCATAACTACTCATTCGATGGTTGCCCCCAAGGTGGTTATCAGGACTTCCACGATTTTCTCCACCTCATCTCAAGAACAAACAAACAAGGTAAGAACATTTCACTTTTACGTCCAGATTGAGTTTAGGTGAAATCATCCAACTATGCCACGTCTTCCGCTATTTCCACGCCTTCCAGATACAAGATTTTAGGAACTTCCATAACAAGATTATAATCACGTCCACCATGAGGAAGATTAGCTTTAATTTTAAATTAAATTCAAGAAAGATTTATTTATCCCGTCCATTCCAGGTGGCCCCGCCCCCCTTGTAAATTCGGGGTTATAAAAATAGCTAATTTAGTTATTGTTGATGTGTTTTTCGTGACTGCACCAACGCAGAATAAAGTCGCCAATGGCTACCCTATTCTCTCTTGATCAAAGTATTCCGCATGCTAAGATTGCAAGAAAGTTCATGCGTTCAACTCCAAGGTTCCTTTAGTGCGAATAGACTCAGTTGGCTCGATGTGATTTGTTGGTATTTCAAGGGGACTTACGGAATTGTTTGGTAGCGGAGAAAAGAATTCAAATGCTCGAAAGATTTGTCTATGAAGCGCGGGTTTCCTATTCTAATCAGAAAGTACTGAATTGAAAGTGGTGTAAGGGTTTAGAGAGTCTAAATCTATTCTAAGGTGTGGGATATGGAGCTCAACTTCAGCAAACTCCAACCGAACTTCGCTTTGCCTCGCATCGGACAGCTTCCATGGAGTCGGTGCAATCTTCAAGGGAGATCACTAAAGATGTTCAAACCACCACTTGACATAAAGATACCATCACAACGACGCATACCATTATTCAAACTGTGATTGAAGTTAAGTACATGATATTCCAGTTGACCACACAAGGCGCATTCACCATCAGCAAATACACTAGTGGTATGGATAGACAAAGTTGCTTAGATCAAACACCACATTCCACAGTTAACATCTACTTGCATGGAATGAAAATTATACTACTTAGAACTATTTTACGCTACCATTTGAATCGGAAGGACGAAGAAACCTTGCTAGCTACTCACAACAAAGACGAAATTCACTATCAATGAAAAACTCTTTTATTGAGAGAGTGTTCACAACAATTTCTTACAAAGTTTTCAAAGGGAAACTTTCCCTCTTCTTCAAACTACACTATCAATCTATACTAAGTTACTCCTAAGCTATCACCTAGTTGTCTCTCTACTCCGATTTCTACTCTAATAATTACAAATGAGGGGGACTCCCCCTTTTATAGTTGGCCAAGTCTAATGGACGGCTCAAATTACAATCGGCTGGATGGCCAGGATCGTGCCACCTCAGCCCTAAACAAAATTTGCCCTAAAAACCGCCACAAAGAAGAGTGGGGTAATAAATGAGGCATTAATTGTCAGAACCCTGGTGGTTCTCAAACTGAAACCCTAACTGATTTGTGTTGTTTTTGCAGTTTTTTGGTTTTTTTGTATTTTTGAAGGTTTTGGGCAAATAATAACAATTGCGATTTTGCCAATAAATGCTAAGAAAATTACAAATAAATTCTAGAATCACAGATTAAGCTTAGAACTTGCTCAAAACAATAGGCGCATCATTTATTAATGTTTCCAGAGCATATACAAAAATGAATACGGAGGTCTGAATGAAATACAGCAAATTCATTGAAAAAAACCTGATTTCTCTTCAATGGCGGCTGTAATAAATGCAAATGGTACGGCCAGAAATAAAAGAGACTCTTCCGGCTCGAAAAACCAAGCAAAAACCTCCTGTAGACCAAGGCGCTCAAGATCCAGTAGCCAGTATCTGAAGAATAAATGCGTTGCTCCAGAGAAATGGAAGTACGGCCTGAAAAGTACAGAAGTACGGCCTGCTGCAGCAATAAGGAAAATGTACGGCCTCCTTGGAATTTGTGCCAGAACTCTGATAACAGATCTCTGCTCCAGTCGCCTCTGTCTGCTGTTGATTATCTCTGAAACCTCTGCCAAAATGGATGAAAAAGCACAAACTGTGATCTCTGTGTGAAATCACCAAGTGCAAGCTTCAGCTGGTATTGCAAAGCCTCAGTCTGCCTGATCTCTGAAGAGTTTTCGTTCTCCAGAAACGATCGTCTGCCAGAAACCCTAAGGTTTGCAAATTCCGATGCTCAGAGCAAAAGACAAAATTAGAATAACATTTCATAATATGGTTCGATTTGTCTTGACTGCAAAATATATATCCTTTGATAAATTCGACCCAATCTCCATTTAAAATAATCATTTAAATTAAATGATTTAATTCGCCTTTAACTTTAGGAGAAATCATTAATAATTAATTGGCATCTTACTTTAATGAATAATAAATATTCATTAAGTCAAAATTTAATATTTATTATAAAGTATAATAAATACTTTAGAACAGGCCAAATTAATTAAATATTTTAATATTTCAATAAAGTGACTTTAGTATAAAGTCAAATTATTAAATATTTAATAATTCATTAAATACCCCTTATTTCTCCATCTAATCATCAAACTGCTGAACTGGGTCGATTCTGAGCTGAAAGGTTGAACCAGGTGCCCTGCCCGAAATAGCAGCTTCCGC
>VDFB02349111.1:0-13089 GCA_007258455.2 Sequoia sempervirens
ATATAATTAATATATAATATAATACGTAAATATTTTATAATTTATTTAATTATTAATATAATGAATGTATTTACGGAGAAAAGTGTTTAATATGTATACAAATTATATTATATCATAGAAGTATATTTAATATTGTATAGAATATTATATATTATATTTTATAATAAAAATTACTAAATAAAAAATAACTATAATTATTAATTAATATTTTTAATTTTATACAAATTAAAATAACATATAAATATAATACAATATAATACTTGTATAATTATATTATACTCAACTTTATAATTCATACTAAATATTAATTAAAACTTATTAAATATTACATAATAATGTATACATTAAATAAGTATTATTTATTATATAATTAAATTATATTTAAATTCGTACAAGGATAATATGTATTATTTAAATTCTATTTAATATTAGATATTAATTTATAGATTGAAATTTTTTAAAAGTCAACTAATTAAAATTGAAAAGTATTATCAAATAAATTTAATATATTAACATATATAATTTTAAACTAATATGTTATATTGTTATTTAATATTGAAAGGATATAAATAATAATTCTACAATTAATTGTTATTATGTTATATAGATGTTATTTAGGATTTTAAAAAACTACATTTTTTTGTCTAGGGTGGAATTTTTTTTAAAAACAATTTAGAATTTCAATCAATAATTACATAATTACTTAGACATAATGATTATTTTAAAATATCTCTAATTTAAATATCTTAAATATACAATGAGAAAGAATATCATATTAATTTAATTTACACTATATAAAAATATATTATATATTTTATAATATAAATGATTATATATAAATATAATTATATTATATTTAGTATTATATAATATTTCATATAATATAAATTGTATGATTAATATATGTTACCGGCATAGTTTATTTAAAATTATCACTTCTCAATTGACACCTTTGTTGAACAAACACCATCATTTGCTAAATTACCTACCAATTAACCTCATGTACTACTCAAATATATGCAAAATAGAGACCAACACTTTTCCTAATTGACCTTCCACACCTCTTCGGCATACCCATTGCACACCAAGATGCAATTGCTAGTTTATTTTATTTCAATCAGGTGTATTGGTATCATAATGGTTTTTCAGATTAAAAAATTAAAGTTACTAAGAACATCCTGATAGACTTAACATCCATCTAATAGACCTTGAAATATTTATGAGCAGTAAACGCTAAGAACATCCTAATAGCTTCTACAGAGTTGGGTATATATAGAAAAGCTTCTTTGTTTATATTGGTCAATTTCTTAGGTCATGGACACTTGTCCCTTGTTTGTGGTCTTGAGAAATTCAGACAAATATTTTAATAGGCTTCAAGCAAATTCACTATCAACAATTCATTAATTTCCCTTGGCTAAATTTTTTGAAGCATTAGGAGGATTCACAGGGATCCTAGAATAAATTTTTTATTTGACAATTTTCCAAGGCCAATTTTGAGGGATCTGAGCTTAAAAATTTTATTCACAATTTTTCAAGGTGCTTGTTTTCTACCACAAAGACCATAATAATAAAAAAATAAGGTTAAAATTTTATCCATTTCAATGAATTATTTTATCAAAAATATTTACACACTTTTTAAAGATTTATTTACTTGTTATATTTTAAAATATAATTAAAATTTACTATCTAAATTCTAATAGAAAATTAATGTTCTAATATATTAAATTAATCTTAATTTTTATATTCATACTAGATCTTTATTAATCTTTATTACTACTTATGATTTTGTTACTTAGCATAGTGTTGTTATTTACTTCTAACCACTAACCAACTCTCTATGTTTATTTTCCAACTAAGATTTTATTAATACCAAAAACCTATAGGGTATAGGGTTGAGAATTGAGGGTATAGGGTTGAGGCCCTATAGGGTTGATGGTTTTAGGTATTGGGTTGAGAGTATAGGTTTGAGGGATTAGGGTTGAGGGTACATATGGTTTAAGGATGAGGGTTGAGGGTCCAATGTATAGGGTAGAGGGTATTGGGGTTGAGGGTTTATGGTTTGAAGGTTGAGGATTGAGGGATTAAGGGTTGAGGGTTGTGAATTGAGGTTTGAGGGTTTAATGTAGAGGGTAGAAGGTAGAGGGTAAAGGGCTTAAGGGTTTGGGGTTTAAGGGTTGATGGTTGAGGGTTTAATGTTGAGGGTAGAGGATTGAAGGTATAGGGTTGGGGGATTAGGGTTGAGAGTCCAATGTATAGGGTAGAGGGTATAGGGGTTGATGGATTAGGGTTTAAGGGTTGAGGAACTAAGGGTCGAGAGGGTTGAGGGATTAGGGTAGAGATTTTACTAAGTGGGTTTAAGAGTTTAAGGGTTGAGGGTTTAGGGTTGAGGGTTTGGGGTTGAGTGTTTAAGGGTTTAAGGGTTAAGGGTATGCAGTTGAGGGATTAGGGTAGAGAGAGAGGGATGGATGGAGGTAGATATGGAGGGATAAGTGAGATAGAGAGGAGAGAAGAGGAGGGAGGGAAAAATATATATGAGGGTTAAGGATCCAATGTATACGGTATAGGGTTGAGGCCCTATAGGGTTGATGGTTTAGGGTATTGGGTTGAGAGTATAGGTTTGAGGGATTATGGTTGAGGGTACATATGGTTGAAGGATGAGGGTTGATGGGCCAATGTATAGGGTAGAGGGTATCGGGGTTGGGATTTTAGGGTTTGAAGGTTGAGGATTGAGGAATTAATGGTTGAGGGTTGAGAATTGAGGGTTGAAGGTTGAGGGTTTAATATAGAGGGTAGACTTGGTAGAGGGTAGAGGCTTTAAGGGTTTATGGTTTAAGGGTTGAGGGTTGAGGGTTTAATGTTGAGGGTAGAGGATTGAGGGTATAGGGTTGGGGGATTAAGGTTGAGGGTCCAATGTATAGGGTAGAGGGTATAGGGGTTGAGGGATTAGGGTTTAAGGGTTGAGGGATGGTGGTGAGGTTTGAATTGTTTTAGGGTTTTGGGGTTGAGGGTTGAGTGTTTTAGGGTTTTGGGATTGAGGGTTTGGTTTGAGGTGATTAGGGTAGAGGGAGGGATGGATGGATATAGAGATGGAGGGAGAACTAAGAGAGGAGAGAAGAGGAGGGAGGGACATAGATATATAAGGGTTGAGGATCCAATGTATAGGGTAGAGGGTTGAGAATTGAGGGTGTAGGGTTGATGGTTTAGCATATTGGGTTGAGGGTATAGGGTTGATGGATTAGGGTTGACGTTACATATGGTTGAAGGATTAGGGTTGAGGGTCCAATGTATAGGGTAGAGGGTATTGGGGTTGAGGGTTGAGGGTTTGAGGGTTGAGGATTGAGGGATTAAGGGTTGAGGGTTAAGAATTGATGGTTGAGGGTTTGATGTAGAGGGTAGAGGGTAGATGGTTTAAGGGATGAGGGTTGAGGCTTTAAGGTTGATGGTAGAGGATTGAGGGTATAGGGTTGGGGGATTAGGGTTGAGGGTTCAATGTATAGGGTAGAGGGTATAATAGTTGAGGGAGTAGGGTTTAAGGGTTGAGGGTTGAGGGTTGAGGGATTAAGGGTAAGGAGGGTTGATGGATTAGGGTAGAGAGTTTAATAAGTAGGTTTAAGGGTAGAGGGATTAAGGGTTGTGGGTAGAGGGTAGAGGGTAGAGGGTTTAAGGGTTTAATAGGGTTGAGGGTAGAGGGTTTAGGATTTAGGGTATAGGGTAGAGGGTTTAAGGGTTTAAGGGAAGAGAGTAGAGGATTTAAGTGTTCAGGGTAGAGGGTTAATGGTAGAGGGGAGAGAGATAGGAGTGAGTGAGTGAGAGAATTGGGGGTATATGGTTGAGGGACTAGGGTTGAGGTTTAGAGATATTGGTTTGAGGGGGTAGAGGGCTAGGAAACAGGGTTTATGGTTTAGGGATTAGGGTTGATGGTTTAGGGTTGAGGTAGGGTTTAGGGTTTAGTGTTTAGGGTATAGGTTTGAGATGCATTGGTTGAGAAGGATTAGGGTTTAGGGTTGAAATTAAGGGTTGAAACATGTATAGGGTAGGGGGTAGAGGGTTTAAGGGTTTAGGGTTTAAGAGTTGAGGGTATAGGGTTGATGGTGAAATTGGAAACCTAACTTGGTCTGTTTGAGAAAATGGGACCAAGAAATGGGGTCTCTCAGTATCACCGAGAGACCCCATTTAACAGACTTATAATAGACAGGTTCCTGGCTCATCGTGCTCAGTGCAGCTGAAAAATGCAATGTAGTGGCTTTGTTTGAAGAAAATGGGGTCTCCTAGTGATGTAAATCATCGAGAGACCCCATTTTTTCAAACAAGCCAAGTTAGGTTGCCAATTTCACTCACTAGTTTTCCAATTCAGTGAAATTGGTAATGTAGTGGCCTGTTTGAAAAAAATAGGTCCAAGAAATGGAGTCTCCTAGTGATTTGAAAAAATGGGTCCAAGAAATGGGGGGTCTCTCAGTGATTTACATCACCAAGAAACCCCATTTCTTGGACCCATTTTTTCAAATAGGCCAATTTAGGTTGCCAATTCACCCACTAGCTTGCCAATTTGGTGAAATAGGTTGCTAATTTCACCCACTAGCTTGCCAATTAAGTGAAATTGGTAATGTAGTGGCCTTTTTGAAAAAAATAGGTCTAAGAAATGGGGTCTCCCCCATTTCTTGGACCCATTTTTTCAAACAGGCCAAGTTAGGTTGCCAATTTCACCCATTAGCTTGCCAATTCAGTGAAATTGGCAACCTAACTTGAGAGGGATAGGAGTGAGTGAGAGAGAGAGAGAGACTTGAGAGAGGGAGAGGGGGTAGGAGGGAGAGACTTGAGAGAGAGAGAGAGGGAGGGAGTGGGAGAGAGATAAAGGGTAGAGGATAGAGGTTATAAAGGTTAAGGGTAGAGGGGAGAGAGATAGAAGGAGTGAGTGAGAGAGAGAGAGACTTAAGAGAGGTAGATGGGGTAGGAGGGAGAGACTTGAGGGAGGAAGTGGGAGAGAGATAGAGGGTAGAGGATGGAGGGTATAAGGATTAAGGTTAGAGGGTAGAGGGTTAAGGGTAGAGGTGAGAGAGATAGGAGTGAGTGAGTGAGAGAGAGAGAGAGAGACTTGAGAGAGGGAGAGGGGTAGGAGGGAGAGACTTGAGAGAGAGAGGGAGAGAGTGGGAAAGAGATATAGAGTAGAGGATAGAGGGTATAATGGTTAAGGATATAGGGTAGAGAGAGACTTGATAGAGGGAGAGGGGGTAGGAGGGAGAGACTTGGGGGAGAGAGAGGGGGAGGGAGTGGGAGAGAGATAGAGGGTAGAGGGATAGAAATTTATATGGAGTTCAGGGTAGGAGTAGAGGGAGGGAATATAGGAGTGAGGGGTGAGAGAGAGGAGACTGAGAGAGGGATAGAGGGTAGGAGGGAGGAACTTGGGAGATAGAGGGGAGGAGGGAAAGACTTGAGAGAGAGAGGGGGGATACATCAGATAGAGAGGAGAGAAGAGGAGGGAGGGATAAATATATATGAGGGTTGAGGATTAAATGTATAGGGTAGAGGGTTGAGAATTGAGGGTATAGGGTTGAGGACCTATAGGGTTTAGGGTTTAGGGTTTAGGGTTTAGGGTTTAGGACCTACATATGGTTGAAGAATTAGGGTTGAGGGTACATATGGTTGAAGGATTAGGGTTGAGGGTCCAATTTATAGGTAGAGTGTATCAAGGTTGAGGGTTTATGGTTTGAGGATAGAGGGTAGAAGGTTTAAGGGTCTAGGGTTGAGGGTTGAGGGTTTAGGGTTTGAGGATATAGGTTTTAGGGTTTAGGGTTTAGGGTTGAGGGTAGAGGGTTGAGAGTTTAAGGGTAGAGGTATTAATGGTTTTAGGTTGAGGGTAGAGGGTAGAGACAAAGAGAGAGAAAATATATCTATAAAGAAATTAACTTTCTCATAATGCGAGCGCGTTTTGAAGTATTAGAGATATAGCCATTCTTTTAGCAAGAAATAACACACTCACATTATAACGTGAGCACATTTTGGCTTGCTCTAAAAATGGTAATAAACTCAATATACCTGTGATCTGAAGACCCACATTCTACATATTCTCCTAGTTATGTCCATGCTTCAAAAAAAAAATCTTTTTGATGATGTTGTGAAGTGTGCATGCACGTTTTTCACATTCCACCACCTTTTTCATGATCTTTCCACCACCTTTGCATGAAATAGCATAGCTATCATGTTGAAATGAATATAATATCAATTCAAGTCTAAATTCCATTCAAAAGTGATATACAATTGAAGTTTGGAGGGGAAAAAGCATTTGAAAAAGTCAAATTGTTGAGGAGTTTCAAGAAAGAAGCAAAGGATACATAATTTGGTAGAACTCCTCCATTTGAAAATCTAGTTTTTCAGATATGCGATGTCTTTACACATTTTCTTTCATTTTATTATGGTTTTCTTTCATTTTTGTTATTTTTCATATTCCATGTTGGTCATTGTTTTTTTTTCATTATAACCTTAGCTTGTCAATGCACATTTTAAATTACACAATTCTTTACACTTGCCAATTAACTTTTTAAACCTCATCTCTTTGAGGAATTTTGTTATTTAACAATTGACTTACCTTGTGTATGCTTCCACATTTTGTATACACATATATATCACATAAGTTATAAGTAAAATAAAACATCATTTCTCAATCCTTTATTATGGATGTGCATACCACTCTCCAAAGATTTCATTTGGGTATAGGCATGGGTGATGTTGGAAAATGTAGTTGAATTTGGTTTTACACCTACAAATTGCACATGCTTGAAATTTTATAAATCCTTTTCAATAAATCTATTTTTTGCATATCTTGCAATCATTATAGACCATGAGTACATATCTCATTGAGGTATTTTGTCAAACAGTTATACCAAGAAGTTGATTGCCTTGTTTATGCTACCAAATTTTCCATGTACATGTCTATAACAAATTGGAATATACTCCTCCCACATTGATAGATCTTTGAATCTATTTTGGTCTTCATCTCTATTTCTAAATTTAACTCATCTCTAAACCTACCTCATCACTTATGTTGTGATATATTTTAAATGTTTCCTTGATTAGTCTACCTACATGGGATTCTAACCCTTCTCTCCACTATCTCAAGACTCTTTATTCAAGGCTAAGTTAGCAACATGGGGAAATGTGCAACCTATATTGCAATCATGGCTCAAAATGAAAGCATGGACGAGGCATGTGAATTGAAATTCCTTTTCAAACAATTCAAATGCCTTGGCAAGCTAATGGTGCATTGGCATGCTAGTGAGTGAGCTCACTAGCTTGCCAATGTGGTAGGGTTGAGAAGGTAGGGGCAATGTATGCCTCATATAAATGGTGTCTCACGGTGATCACCGTGAGACCCCATTTCTATGAGGCATACACTTCCCCTACCTTCTCAACTCTACCGCATTGGAAAGCTAGTGGAGCATTGGAAAACTAGCTCACTCAGTAGCTTGCAGCTGTTGCGATAGGATTGAAAAGGCAGGGGAAGTGTATGCCTCATATAATTGGGGACTCATGGTGATGGCCTTATATAATTTGGGACTAATGGTGATGTACATCACCATGAGTCACCAATTCTATGAGGCATATGTTTCCCCTACCTTGTCAACCCTACTACCATGACTACAAGCTAGTGAGTGAGCTAGTTTTCCAATGCTCCACTAGCTTGCCAATGTAGTAGGGTTGAGAAGGTAGGGGAAGCATATGCATCATAGAAATTGGGTCTCTTGGTGATCACAGTGAGACCCCATTTCTATGAGGCATACATTTCCCCTACCTTCTCAACCCTACCACATTGGCAAGCTAGTGAGCTCACTCACTAGCATGCCAATGCACCATTAGCTTGCCAAGGAATTTGAATTGTTTGACAAGCAATTTTAATTCACATGCCTTGTCCATGTTTCCATTTTGAGTCTATCTTGCAATCATGGCATGCCACATTACCATATTTATTTAAGGCATTCCATTAGAAAAATTCATGTAACCTTTGTCTATGGTAGAAATACTCTTCTACAAGATGATTGTGAGTATTTCATATGAAGCCATGAATGAAAAAAATATTTAATTTTATTTTGTAGGCTGATTCATATTTTTAGAATTAATATTCATCTACTATGCTATAGGTAAAATTATCCTAGTTGATGTCAAGGAAATGCATCAAGGAAAATGAACTAACAGACAAAGTGTATGAAACCAAAAAAGAAAAGGAGAGAGAATGGTTGAGGGCATATTGTGAAAATAAGAAATTGGATACGATTGATGAAAAAATCCAATTGAAGAGGAACATCAACCATCAAAAAGAGAACATGCATTGGTAGCACAAAGGGAACAAATGCAAAAGCATTGTGGTAAGACAGATTTAGATATCATAGTTGGAGACACACCCTCTACCGCAAGTGAATACAAAGGGACATCATTAAGCACAAGAGAATGTAGAGGGACACCATCTATCACAAGTGAATATGGAGGGACACCATCTACCACAAGTTAATATGGTTGGACACCATTCACCACATCTCAATTTGAGAGTACATCATCACTCGGATTTGATGAAGAAGGTACACCATCATCCCCAAGTGAACTCCCTGCTGCATAAGTCTTCTAATTAGTGAACCCTCAAGGTTCTCTGATCCATGATCATAGGCTAGTGTGAGTGAGTTGTTAATGTCTAATTAAGCTTGCTGTAGGGAGCTGAGTAGCGCTGTAGTATCGAGTAGAAATTGGGTCTCATGGTGATCACCGTGAGACCCCATTTCTATAAGGCATACATTGCCCCTACCTTCTCAATCCTACTGCATTTGCAAGCTAGTGAGCTCAGCATATGCATCATAGAAATTGGGTCTCTTGGTGATCACTGCGAGAACCCATTTCTATGAGGCATACATTGCCCCTACCTTCTCAACCCTACCGCATTGGCAAGCTAGTGAGCTCACTCAATAGCATGCCAATGCACCATTAGCTTACCAAGGCATTTGAATTGTTTGACAAGGAATTTGAATTTACATGCCTTGTCCATGCTTTCATTTTGAGCCTATCTTTCAATCACAGCATGCCACATTACCACATTTATTTAAGGAATTCCATTAGAAAAATTGATGTGACCTTTGTCTATGCTGGAAATACTCTTCTACAGGATGATTGTAAGTATTTTGTATGAAGCCATGAATGATAGATATTTCATTTATTTGTATGGATTCATTTTTAAGGAAATAATATTCATCTCATTACCATGCTATAGGTAAAATTATCCTCCATGTCAAGGAAATGAATAAGGAATAAACTAATAGACAAAGAATATGAAACCAAAAAAGCAAAGGAGAGAGAATGGTTGAGGGAATATTTGTGAAAAAAAGAAATTGGATACGATTGATGAAAAAAATACAATTAAAGAGGAACATCAACCATCAAAAAGAGAACATACATTGGTAGCAGAAAGGGCACGAACACAAAAGCATTGTTGTAAGACAGATTCATATATCGTAGTTGGAGACACACCCTCTACTACAAGTGAATACAAAGGGACGTCATTAAGCACAAGAGAATATGGAGGAACACCATTTACCACAAGTGAATATGGAGGGACACCACCTACCACAAGTTAATATGGTTGGACACCATTCACCGCATCTCAAGTTGAGAGTACATCATCACTCAGATTTGATAAAGAAGGTACACCATCATCCCAAAGTGAACCTCAAGGTATGTCTTCTAAGCCATGACCACAAGCTAGTGAGTGAGCTAGTTTTTGAATGCTCCACTAGCTTGCCAATGTAGTAGGGTTGAGAAGGTAGGGGAAGCGTATGCATCATAGAAATTGGGTCTCTTGGTGATCACCGTGAGACCCCATTTCTATGAGGCATACATTGCCCCTACCTTCTCAACCCTACTACATTGTCAAGATAGTGAGCTTAGCGTATGCATCATAGAAATTGGGTCTCTTGGTGATCACTGCGAGACCCCATTTCTATGAGGCATACGTTGCCCCTATCTTCTCAACCCTACCGCATTGGCAAGCTAGTGAGCTCACTCCTAGCATGCCAATGCACCATTAGCTTGCCAAGGCATTTGAATTGTTTGACAAGGAATTTGAAATTACATGCCTTGTCCATGCTTTCATTTTGAGCCTATCTTTCAATCATGGCATGCCACATTACCACATTTATTTAAGGCATTCCATTAGAAAAATTCATGTGACCTTTGTCTATGCTAGAAATACTCTTCTATAGGATGATTGTAAGTATTTTGTATGAAGCCATGAATTACAGATATTTCATTTATTTGTATGGATTCATTTTTAAGGAAATAATATTCATCTCATTACCATGCTATAGGTAAAATTATCCTCCATGTCAAGGAAATGAATTATAAGGAATAAACTAACAGACAAAGAGTATGAAACCAAAAAAGCAAAGGAGAGACAATGGTTGAGGGCATATTGTGAAAAGAAGAAATTAGATATGATTGATGAAAAAATCCAATTGAAGAGGAACATCAACCATTAAAAAGAGAACATACATTGGTAGCACAAAGGGCATGAATGCGAAAGAATTGTGGTAAGACAAATTCAGATATCATAGTTGGAGACACACCCTCTACCGCAAGTGAATACAAAGGGACATCATTAAGCACAAGAGAATATGGAGGGACACCATCTACCATGAGTGAATATGGAGGGACACCATCTCCCACAAGTGAATATGGTTGGACACCATTCACCGCATCTCAAATTGAGAGTACATCATCACTCGGATTTGATGAAGAAGGTACGCCATCATCCCCAAGTGAACCTCAAGGTATGTCTTCTACTCTAGCCTCTATCAAAGGTACACAATCTAGCCCACCTCAATTAAATATTCATGAAATTCATAATATTGAGATGTATGTACCTAGGACAAAACCACCTAGAATTTTGTGTAGAAAGCCAATGTATTTGATTAATATTGATGAAGATATTTTACAGAAAATGAAAGGTAAGATTCTAGCATGCACTTGTAGAAGATATGCTGATAAGATTTGGATATTATTCTTTGAAAGGCTAAAAGAGACCGCAAGATGTCAAATATTTGTTGAAATTATGCAAGGTATAAAGTATAGAAACATCATGAAGACTCTTGGGTTGAGAACATCGAATGCTTCAAGTGAAAATACTATTGTGAAGAATCTAATGGATGCTTATTAGAGTGTGGGTAAGACCTCATGCTCAAAGGATAGTGTTATGCCTTGTATAACCACCCCATTTTGTTTTGGAAAACAATGGGTCCCCCTTTTCTTTTCTTTTGTTCGCCTTTGGTTGTTTGGTTGGGTCTTAGGAGTTGTTTTTTTTGCTCCTAAGTCTATCTTTTTATCTGTTGGAGGTGGGTCCAGAACCAAATCTAAACATGGAACTCTTTCAAGGTTTCTAATTCGGCTATCGTTCTGACTCTGACTTCATCTTCTCTTTTGTTTCTCCTTTTTTTTGTTGGTTGTTTCCAACAAACACTTGGGTTGGTTTGTCCTCTTGTTTGTTGGTCGTTTCCTTGTGTTTTGTTTGTTTGCTCGTGCGGAAGTGGAATCGGGATTGGAACGAAATTATGAAATTTTAAGTTTCCATATTGTGTCCCCGTTTTGACTCCGTCTCCCCTTGTTTTCTTCCTCGTTTTCTTTGTTGTTTGGGCTGGGTCCGGTGTTCGCTCTGGTCCCGCTTCCCTTGTGCTTGTGTGTTGTTCTTTTCTTTTTGGTCAGGACCGGATCCAGACCTGGAATCAAACTTCTAACTTTGTGAAGTTCCATTTTCGGTTTTGTCTCCGCCCCCGTCCTCTTGTGTCGTGTTTTGGTCGTTGTCCTTTTGTCAAGGCCGGATCTGGGGTTAGAAATTAAGTAAGGAACTTTGTGTGGGTTTCTTTATCTTGTCTCCAACCCAAATCCGTGTCGCCTTACCTTTTGATGTTCCGTGGACTTGACTTAACTATCTGTTCACGTCATTAGCTCCGTCTCTAAACTACTGCATTTATGGCATTAAATGTAGCTTGTTTGCATGCACGAATTAATGTTTAAAGGTTTAATCATGTTTTAAAGCGCCTCTATTATCTCATTATTATTTGAATTATCTAAGCAAAATACAGGCAGAGAAGATCTGAGAAAGGATGTGATGTGAGAGTGAATCTTGGCCCTAAATTTTGAGTCAGAGGCGTTTTGGGAGTAGGTTAACTTTGCTTTGTCTCTCATTTATTCTGCTTTGTGTGTTGTTTTGCATAATATTCCTGAGGGTTCTATGAAATTTTTTAAGCTTGACATGTTTTTTTCTTTCTTGTTCTTTGTTTGGTCCTTTTCTTTTTTCGTCCCCGTTCCATTTTAGGTTTGTCTTTCATTTATCCATTTGTTTTGTTGTTTGTTAATTTGTTGCTTTCTTGTGGGTCATTTATCATGCTCGTTTATTAGGAACAATTTTAAGTGTTTCCTTGATTGGGTGATGAGGTTCATCCTAATCCTGTTTTTGGTCTTCTCGAGTTGATTATGTGTTGTCAGTGTAGGATTCTCGTTATGTCCTAGTTTTTAGAAATAGTGTGTCGAGCGAACTAGGGTTTTACTCGACAACATTCAGAAAATGACCTTTTCTAGGGTTTAAATGATCTTTTGTACGGAGGAGCTATTGGAGGATTTAACTATGTTATTCCTAGTTTTCTTTAAGCCCATGTGACCCAAGGTTTAAAATTCATATGGTTCTACCTTGTTTGAAATACTTTTCGTTTGTTGGAATTATTCTGATCCCATTCATTATGATGTGTCTTTATACCTTGTCCTTAAGTGAAACCGAATATGAAGTGGAAGTTGAATTTGGGAACTAACAATTAGTTTTGGTCTAGTTCCCATTCTAGTCCTGCTTCCGACCTCGTTTTGGTTCTTATCTAGTTCCAATCCCGACCCCGCCATATGATAAGAAATATCTTTTATGCGTAATACTTTTACGGTTCCTCCTTAGATAAAGGAAGAGTTTGACTAAGTAAATATTATCTTAGGAGGATGGAAGAGGGATTATATGATTGACTAACCTAGATGTTTTGTTCATCTAATATAGGAAGTTGTTGTAGGAATCAAGAAATG
>VDFB02349112.1:0-40000 GCA_007258455.2 Sequoia sempervirens
ATCATCTTTCTTTCAAGCTATCAAGGGTTATTTCTGGTTTAAACCTTTCTATTGAAATCCCACATGAGTTCTTCCAAGCCTACCAATCCTCTCCTCTTGAAGCTAAAAATCTGCTATGTGAATTGTACTTGCATAATTATGCTATTCCTAATGATCATGACTGGAACCCATTGCTATACATTGGAGATATCCATTTGAGGGCATTCATGTCATGGATCCAAAATGAAATTAGCTGGGGGAAGCAATTTAAAATATATAGAGAGAGAAATCCATACCCCCTTGTCTCTCAGAGCTGAATCTAGTAACCCTTTAGACATTTACTACACATGGCACATAATTCTCTATAATCCAGACTACAAAAACAAGATTATGTCTGCTAGGGATGAAGCATACTAGGAATATGAACATGTAGCTACTACTACAGGGAAAATAGTATTGGGGTACCTATCATAGAGATGGAATAGTTTTCCAGATCAGTTAAAACAGGTTGAACACCATTCCTTGCAAAATTATTCTGCAACATGTAAATGAAGCACTAGGTACATACAACTTGGAAGGATGAAGCAACACTATTGGATTCCATTGACATTCTAGCCACCTACTCTGTTGTGGCCAGTACCAAATTATAGGTACTATCAGTATGACATAGATACAAAAAAGCCAAGGTGGGACAGATTGGAAAACAAATAGGGGTTCTACTGGGATCCAAATTCAGATACTGCAGATACTGATATAGGACAGTTAGAAATTGGTGACTTCAGAGCTTTCACAAGATAAAAGAATAGAGCTCCCTCTACTAGAGGACCAACAAATCATTAGGTTGGGGGGAGATGATGAGTCCAAATAATGGCTCAATTTTGATAGGGTTTATCATATATTTTCTATTGATACCATAGAATTTGGCACTTGGTTATTGACACTCTCCATGTTATTACCCTAAATTTATGAACCTTGGGCATGAACTTATCCTTGTGAATTTTGATGATATTAACATGCTATGTGAATTATCTATATTAGTTTTACATGTGGTTGAATGATGTTACTTTAAGGTAATTATGGATATACAAGTGTTTTGTGCGTGCTAATGTCATCATGCAGGTTCACATCAAGATGCAGATATAAATGAATCTTGCAAAGTGGAAGAAGTTCATGCCAGCCGGTCGGTTGCTAAGGAATTCAAAAAGATGTTCATTAAAGAGGTCAATGGAGGGAAACTCTCAATGGAGGGAAACTTCCAATGGAGGGAAATTCGTAGCTTGTATGGAAGTTGTAACTACTTTTTAAATGATCATGTTTGTTAGTTGAGAAAATCTAGGAAGTGTTGCTATGCTAGATCCTCATTGAGGCAAGTTTTCTTTGACTAAATCTGGAGCATGCATAACTTCCTCCCTCTCTTTTCTATGCTTTCAATAAATGACATCCTCCTATTTTGTTGGAGTCGACTGCCTAGTTAGTTAGGGTTAATTAGAAGCTTTTCCCTCTATAAATAATGGTCGAATGCCCCTTTTCATAGGGTTGGATGTTCTGAGATTGTACTTGCATTTTTTCAGTTTCAAGTAATATAGTCATATTGCTGATATGATGTAATCATGCTTTCAATGAATAAAATGATATTCTGATTTGTTGCATCTGAGTTAGCTTAAGGAAGACTCACTCAAGGGGCCCCACTTGGTGTGAATTCCACCTATTTAGTTGAAAAGTTATTTTTCTACTCAATAACTAGTTTTGGCCTCAATAGTTGTTTATTCTTGCAGCCATTGGAACTTTGTTATGTGATTGTTCCTGCAATCCATGCATAAAGAGTAACTTCCTATTTGTTTGCTAAGATTTCTATTTCTGTCAATCCATTCCAGTTCAGTTGTTGATATTCAGTGTAGTTTTTGATTCATGCTCAATGCTTATTTTAATTTTTTTCCAACATTTTATTTTTAGTACTGTTTCTTTTCTAGTTTAAGGATGACTATAGTTGAGTCCTAGTGCACATAGAGTGCTGATCCATTTCAAGTTTACATCCTTGGGTTGACAATGAAATGAAACTTCATGATGAGCAAGATAACTACTTAGTACAGATGGCTAATCTCTAAGTTACAACTTTAAGGGTTTAGTTATTGAACCATTAGAGGAGGCCAACAGGTTGATTTAACTCTTGGGGAGTTAAAAGCTAGATGATTTGTTAATGATGATTACCAAGTAGCTTAGGGTTAATTAATTCATAATTAATTAACTTGGATGGGTTAGGGGATTATGACATTTGATTTGATTTATTTAATCAAATGAGAGGATTTCAGGGGGATTTAATTAAATGATGTGATTTAATTAAATTTGATGAACAAATTAGTCAGAAGAAAGTGAATTAATCTAATAAAGTTAATTATTTTATTAATAGTAGAAGTTGATGAATTTAACTAAATAATAACAATTATTTAATTAATTGGTTAGTCCGAAGTGACTTAGGAGGAAATGGTGTTAGTTAATCAAAATTAGATGCATAATATCAATTAGGACTATTTAAGTGTTTATAATTAGAAAATTAGAAAGGAAGCTTATAAAACTAATTCTCACATTCATTTTACACTAGACAAGGAAGAGAAATTCGCATGATATCAAACATTCATATTCAAGAGCAAGGAAAATTTAATCAAGCATTCAAAAGTGAAGTCTTGGAGCAACATTTGAGTTGTTTTTGTAGGTCTTCAAGCTCATTTTAATATCAAGATCAAGCATTGCCAAAGGATTGATGATAGATGCCTATAGAGGATCATGATGGATTCTAGGTTTTGGGGGATGCACAATACAATCAACCAAGCCTAATGACTTGTTTTCTAAGTGATTCCATCTCCTATTATCTTTCTACTTTCAACCTAAAGGAAGTTATAATTAGATTTGTGACTTATTAGGGTGATTTGAGACCTCCTAAAGTAGGTCTTCATCATTGTGCATGTTCATTTAGGGATCCTATTCTAACACACTTGAGTAGGGTTTATTTGCATCATTTGTTTCTTAATCCTAGACACACTTAAGGTTAGGATTGCACACACATTTCATGTTTCAAATCTATGTTTTTCATCAAGGTTTAATTACCAAATTTTGGGTTTGATAGAGGAAAACCCCTATCCACCAACAAACAACAATTTTGTTTTGTAGATTTTACATAGATTCAGATTCGGGAGCAAAGGTACAAAGTTATGGGGAAGAATTGTAGGTCTCAGAATTCAATCTTAGATTTAGAGTTTTCCATAAAAGTCTGCCAGGACCCATTCACCTTAGGATGAATGAGTCCCTATTCAACTTGCAGAAACAACTTTTGAAAGGTGTACAACATTTATTCCTCTCAATTTTTTTTTAAAAACTTTGTAGGTTCCTTCAGTTTTATGCATAATCTACTAGATCCAAGTTGTAGATTACATTTTGGAGTTGATTTTCTATTTTTAATCTTTCTCCCCAAAGTGTTGTTTGGCCTAGATCCCCGTCCTTGCAAAAAATAGAAATTTTTAGATTCACACTTTGAATTGATTCACCTAAGTGTTGATAGCCATTTCTTTGCGTGGATCTCATTTCCCAATAAAATTAGAGAAGTAGGACCCCTTTCACCTCTTTGGATCCACTTTTCCATTTTGGGAAACCTTAGGAGCCCCCTATTTTTCTTCTTTTTACATATGTAACCTAAAAATGGTAAAGTAGTTGGGATATTCTGATGACGTGATCGATAAAAAAAAGTATCACCATAAGGGTCTATGATGATATGGAGAAACTCTAAGAGCACAATAAGAATTCCAATTCAAGTGGGTCCGACAATAGCATAAATGAATTTCCAAGTATTGGATCTTGAATTACCCTGTAACCTTCCCTTGGGATGTTCGTGGACCCATGCAATGCAAGTGGTCCCTTCAACCTTTCATCAATGCTTAAATTTTCCATACAATGATAAGGAAGTTACAGTATTTACCGATCCTGAACCCTTCCATTACTGCAAAAACTTGGAGGAGAAGTACAAAATGCTCCTTCAAATACCTAGTAATGACATATCATTCCACTCATTTGCCTATGTCGATCCAACATGACTTGCTTTATCCTCAACTCCATCTACATCAATTGATCCTCTAAAATCTAACCTCAAGATCTAGGTGCTTGACAAGGGCTGTGGAGAATACCATTTGAAACAACCCATTTGCATTGGGGAGCTTCCCCCATCACCAAAATCACATGTATGACCAAAGGAAATCAAGCATATTCAAGCTATCACCTATGAAGTCAAACCTACTATTTTCACTAAGTGGGGAGACATGAAGATGAAGTCGTTGGTTCTACAAAGAAGAACAATAAGAAGTACAAAAACAACTGCATCCCATACCCGTGGATCCAAACAATAAAGGTTATCAGCTAGCAAGAAATATGGGATACACTGGAAAGGGTGGCCTTGGTCTACATGAACAAGGTATGAGAGAGCCCATCATAATAGAACAATGTAAGAAGAACACGAGACTAGGTTATGGTTTGACATACGTGGTTACCCCAAGCATTAAAACTACCTCTTTTCAGGAGATAACTCCTATCGTCGTTGAGACATTGGATAAATACAATCTTAGTGACAACGACCTAACAATCGCAGACCTATTTGGAGACTTTGGCAAAAATACCATCACTTCCCACTCCTTAAAACCTACATTTGATGACTACCATACTAAAATAGACTCCAACAAATGGGAATGGGATTCTTGCGCCTTTAGTGACTGACCTAGGTACCCTTTGGGACCTTGATAACTCCACTATCCTTACCCTTTCCCCATCCACATCCACCATAAGCTTTGTTGATAACAATGATAACCTACTCTTACTTCACTTGTAGTTGATTTATTGGGATCAATAACATCACACACCTATTGTGGACCTTTTCCAGAACAACAAAGCTATTGCAGAGTTCATGGAAATTCAACAGGGTATCCACCAAGGAGATCACGAGGCTGATTTTTTCATAGAACTAGAACAAGGAGAATATTTTGGAGGGGAGATTGCGTCCTCCAATCAGAAAATTAAAATGAAAAGTTTAAAAATGAAAATGAGATCCCCTAGGGAAAACCACAATGTGGCTCTATCAGATCATGAAAAAGGGAAAAAAAAGATGTATCTGAGGGTGAAAACCTCTCTGAGGCACCCGAAGATGGAGTATTCAATCTCCCCATCACAGAGTATCAAGAACAATCAACAATCTTGGTTGAAGGTCTTGAACCTCTCAATGTTGGAACAATAGAGGCACCTAAAGTAACATATCATGCAATTTCCTTAGATCTTGAGGAAAAAGTCAACTTCTCGACATTCATCAAAGAACGTAAGATCAACTTCACTTGAACATATGCAAATATGCTTGGGTTGGATCTAGCTTTAGTGGTACACCATCTAATGGTATTCCCTGTATCAAAACCAGTTAAGAAAAAGCTTCGCAAGATGCACCCACAAATAGCACTATTAGTCAAGATGGAGCTTTAGAAACTACTGGATATGGGATTCATCAGACCAATAGACTATCCTGAGTGGGTATCCAACCTTGTATCAATATCAAAACCCATTGGGGCCATACAGATCTATACAAACCTTAGAGATATTAACAAGGCATGCCCTAAGGATGACTTCCCCCTTCCCAATATCGACATAATAGTGGATCTAATTGTTGGTCATGAAATGCTTTCACTAATGGATGATTTTTTAGGTACAATTAGATAAAGATGGCCCCTGAGGATCAACAATTTTTTTTTTTTACCTGTGCTTGGGGAACTTTTTGCTAGAACATCATACCATTCAGCTTGAAGAATGTAGGAGCCACATATCAAAGAGCAATGACTACTATATTCCATGACATGTTGCACATCACCATGGAAGATTATGTAGATGATATGTTGGCTAAATCAATCACAAGACATGAACACCTGGCTATCTTAGCTAGGATATTTGATAGACTAGAGGAATATAACTTATGTCTAAATCCAGAGAAATGTGTGTTCGATGTAACATCTAGGAAATTATTGGGCTACATTGTATCTAGAAGAGGTATCGAGGTGGATCCTGCTAAGGTCAAGGCTATCTTGGAAATGCCTCCCCCAAGAACATTGAAACAATTGCACAGTCTACAAGGAAATCTTTAGTCTATCAGAAGGTTTATTGCATAACTAGCAAATAAATGTCATCCGTTCAAACACCTCCTCCATAAAGATGTTGCATTCAAATGGGATGGAAGGTGTGATCAAGCTTTTCAATAGGTAAAAGACTATTTTCTCATTCCTTTGATATTGATGCCTCCAATTCAAGATAAAGCAATGATTTTATATGTATCCACAACATCTTTGGGAGCTCTATTAGCACAACTTGATGAACATAATAAAGAATGAGTAGTTTACTACATTAGTCGTACCTTAGTTGGCTATGATTTGAATTATACACTCATTGAATGAGCATTTCTATCAGTTGTCTTCATAGCACAAAAGCTCAGGCATTACATGTTAAATAGATAAATCAAGTTGATATCTAAGATAGACCCCTTGAAATATCTATTGGAAAAACTAGCTCTTACAGGAAGAATCACTAAGTGGGTCATGATACTTAGCAAATTCGACATAGAATAGTCAACAAGAAATCCATCAAGGGATAGGTGATAGTAGATTAGTTAGCAAAAGAACTAATTGAAGATAATCAACCTCTCATAGTAGAATTTCTAGATGAGAGCATCTTATTAACAATGTAGTCAACTCGTTGGACTATGTACTTCAATGGATCCCATACTCAACATGGCTTAGGGGCCGGTATCCTATTTCTCATACCACAAGGAGATAGTATACCAAAAGCATACATGATTTCCTTCCCCTATACAAACAATATAGTCAAGTATGAAGCATTGATCACTAGGTTGAAAATGACCATGGAATGGAAAATTAAGGAACTACAAGTCTATGGTGACTCCCAGATAGTCATAAGGCAGGTCAATGACAAATACGAGACTAAAGATGAAAAGCTCATGCCATAAAAGAGAATGGTGGAAAATTTCAAGCAATAATTTTTGGTCATCATCTTTGAATAGATCCCAAGAGTTAACAATAAAGCAACTGATGCTATGGCTACTATTCGTTAACTCCTTGACATACCTAAGAACATTCCTAGATACGAATTCCTTGTGGAACGGTTGCTTATACCAACATTCAATATCCTAAAGTATGAACTCATATGTGATGTTGTTGGTCTTGACTCACCTTGGTATGAAGAAACATTTTCCTATATCCAACACGAAATCATACCACCCCACCTAACATCTAATCAAAAGAAAACCTTCATCTGTTGAACTTCCCA
Organism: Sequoia sempervirens; assembly: GCA_007258455.2. Classification (NCBI taxonomy): domain Eukaryota; kingdom Viridiplantae; phylum Streptophyta; class Pinopsida; order Cupressales; family Cupressaceae; genus Sequoia; species Sequoia sempervirens. Next base: position 7,333 of record VDFB02349112.1, read on the forward strand.
ATTTACTATCCTTGGAGATACCTTATATCACCAAAGCATCGATGGTATGTTACTCCGATGTCTCAATGTGGAAGAAGCACAAACTTCCTTGAAAGAGGTACATGAAGGTATTTTTGGATCCCATTTTAGCGGTCCTAACGTAGTTCAAAAGTTGCTACGAACAGGGTACTATTTCCCATCACTGGAGCAAGAAGCAATTCATTTTTCCAAGAATTGTCTTCAATTCCAACAACATGGAGATCTTGTGCATGCACCTGTGCAAGATTTGTATCCTATCACTATCCCATGGCCTTTCTCTTAGTGGGGACTTGACTTAATAGGAAAGATGTCGCCGACATCAACCAATAGACACAAATTCATCATCACTGCTACAAAGTACTTTACAAAGTGGATAGAGGCTATTTCTTTAACCTATATCATAGGGAAACAAATAGCTAAGTTCATTCTTAACTATTTGATCTATCGATATGGTATCCCATAGACTATCATAATAGATAATGGAACTCCATTTAAGAAAAAAGATGTCCACGAGCTCTGCTCAAGATTCTCTATCTAACCACTTTTCAACCCCATATTATCCTCAAGGAAACGACCAAGCCGAAGCATCTAATAAGACCATCCTAAAATCCTAAAGAAAACTGTTAATGATGTCGGTCGTGACTGGCACCTACAGCTAAACCCAACTTTACGAGCTTATAGAACTATCATCTGCACACCTACAGGTGTGAATCCCTTTTCCTTGGTCTACGGATCTGAAGAAATATTGCCTATAAAGGTTGAAATCCCATCCTTGAGATTATCATTGAATGATATTGTTAGCAACAAAGAGTATCGGGTATCCAAACTCAGTGAGCTTGAACTCCTAGATGAAATATGTTTGAGTACATTTAACCATCTACAGGCCTATCAAAATCAACTCAAGAAAAGCTATAATAAGAAAAAAAAAAAAAAAACTTTCAGGTTGGTGACTGAGTCCTAAAGGAAAATTAGAAGATCCAGCTGAATCAAGACGAGAAAGGTAAGTTTGAACCAAATTGGCTAGGTCCCTATATCATTACAACACGCTACGACTCTGGAGCATATTAGTTGACTACAACGGAAGGAGAACCTCTAGCTGAACCTCTTAACAACAGTCATCTCAAGAATTTTTACACCTAAGCGTATTAGAATATCCCAAGAGGCAGGAAAAAAAGAAAAAAAAGCAAAAAAATAAAGAAAAATAGTAAAGAGAAATAAGACATCCTTTAAGTAAAAACCACTTTGTGGCGCTTCTAAGACCCGTAAACAAGCGCTACGTTTGAATAAGACCTACATCCTCATCTATCAACACTATCTATCTACTACCACATACACTCCATCCATCCCATAATAAAACATGCACCCAACTATGGCTCGATAATTGGTCAAGTGTTGAACCTTGATGCGCCATCTCTATCCACCATCTATTTTATCCACCTATCCCTAATAAATGTAGCCATTTCCTGAACTAAGGGCCCAACCTCTTGAAACTAGTAGTGTATTGGATCCTTGTGCATCCCATCACTTGTAGAAAACTATGAAAACAAAATTAAAAGCATCCAAAAAATTGTCAAAATCCAAAAACAAAGTCGTAAAACACAAAATCCCAAAAACATTCTAAGCTATCTTTGGACGAGCCATAATTGAGTCTAAATACAATTGAACTATGTTGTCTATGAGCTTGCACATAGGCAAGGCCATCATTGATGAGCCCCCGAGGCATTAGTTCAATCCCTTTAGGTGTCCCTTTTGCTCCTTGAACTTGGTTGAAAATACAAAAACATTCAAATACTTTATCAAATCCAAAAAAAACATACCTACATAGTTAGAAAACTCCAAAAAAAGTGTTACTAAATTTAGTCAAACTACGATGTCTCTACGTTCATCACGTAGGCAAGGCCATCATCAATGAACCCCCAGGGTGCTAGGTCAATCCCTTTAGGTCCCCCTATTTGTCTCTATATCTCTCAAAAATAACAAAAACAACATCAAATAACCTCAAAAGCACAAAAAGCATTTAAAAAATCTAAAAGATCCTATCTTCGTTATCACTTATCCACAATAAAATTCCCATCCATAATAAACCATCACCTTCAACCTTTGAAAAAACAATTGAAAAGCAAAGCAAACATCCAAATCTAAAATCTCCAAGCAAAAATCACAAGGAATTGATCATCATTAGACTAAAACAATGTTTAAGTATTAACTACCCTACCTTTTGAGAATCATCATCAACATCCTGACATATGTATTAACAGATAAAAAGTTTCTACAATAGACAACATCGATGGATAAACATCTTGAAACATCATGTAACATGCCCAATGTTCTACTCAAAAAATTTCCTAAGTTTTTACCCACAAGTGAATGGACCATACTGCCATCATATAGCAATAAAAAATTTATTTTCTAAAATAAATATATTATGCACTTTTGAAATAAACACTATTCCAAACTTTCATTTCATTTCAACATAGTTTCGTAGACTTTTCATAATATTGATTTCATATTGAATAAAATCAAGTTTAACATTCATATTTACAATCTTCCATATATATGGGTGCAAAAGTACATACATAGCTCTTATGAGCTTCTAGCATTAGAAATACATATGGTCCAAGAAATCCCCCTTCAAATTTTGGCCACCAATTGATGAGGAGAAGCATCGCTCAAGTTCTTTTCTGCCATCCACATATTTACTATGTTCCCTCGCACATCTACCCAACAGGTGAGATGGACCTACCCTTTGACGAAGAGATTGGTTTGATAACCCCATAATACTAGCCTTTCCTAAGCTTGGTGTTGTGTCCTACAAACTAGAACTTTACCATACAGTGGCTACAACCTACATGTATGAAAATCTCATAATAGAATGCATAACTAGATCACAGTGAATTGACAGTGTAAACAGTGACAACTTACACTACTTTGGCCAAAGAATTTAACACTCAGTTATTTTGAGTGAGAGTCATCCTATTCACATACCTTCATAGCTTGATTTGTAATGACCACACATATTCTATGAATATTCTATGCCCTTCACTGGATTATCCTAACCCCAAGAATAACCTATATTATTTAACTAAAACATTACTCTATAGTAATCCAAAATAAATCATAAAACAAAATTTAACAAGCTTTCTTATAAACCAAACTATAGCTATATAAGCTTGAATTAGCATAGTCTATAGTAAACACACAAAACATTCTTTCCTATGTATATAATATGCTAATATACATCCCATTAACGGGTTTAACAATCATCCTAGCTCTTCTAGCATCTTACATACTTTTCATGAAGTAAGTAAACATAATCACAATAAACATCTATAATCCTCTTCTTAATCAATTCAAGCAAAACACATTCATGCAATATTTCCAACTTAAAGTATAAAAACAAAGTAGAGAACTAGCATGCCTATAATCAGATAGCTCCAATTGATAAAACAAGTTTCTTAGTACAACCTCCACGAAACAGTTTGCAATTCCTTCCCTTGAACAATTACCACAAAGAAATCTCACTTAACCTCACTAAACTCACTCTTAAAACCTCACAACTCTCAACTCAATATTGCAGCAGCGCAAATCTCAAAATTTTAGAAAATAAGAATGCAAGAATGTGTCCCAAAGAAGAAGAATGCATTCCTATTTATACAAAAACCTGAGCACTCTAAGGCTACATAAAAACTCTCTATTTTGCTACTTCTCACACTCAAAAGTTCAACTCAACTATAAAGATTCAAGGTGGCAGAATAAAAGTGATGACTATTTTCTCATACTTAGCCAGTCGTTGCAATTTTCATGATAGCAGAGTGTTTTGATTAGAAATACAAGGATAATGTTTCTATAGGTCAACCATTCCCAACCAGCTTCATACTTGACTAATTCTTTAAATCCACTCGCCTCATACATAGGAAATGCAAGGATAATGTTTCTATAGGTCAACCATTCCCAACCAGCTTCATACTTGACTAATTCTCTAAATCCACTTGCCTCAGACTTCTAAAAGATGAGAATAATTCATACTTTGGCACCACATATTTCCTCATGCACCCTATTTTCTTGGTTGCTGTTTGCAAAGACCAATTAAAAGTTCTTTATGTGTTGTTATTTATTCTTTCCTTCTCTATGTTTGACTAAGTCTTCTATGCTTTATTCATATTGCAGTTTGCTTTTGGTTTCTACACACCCTTTAAAATAGTGTTGCCTATGGTTTATTTCCCAACACTTAATACATTTCATGCATTGTTTAACTTATGCACTATTATCAAGTGAAGCACACTTTCCTTTGTTTCAACGCTTAATACTTTGTATATAAGTCATGCTTCATACTTTGTACATGTGTTTCCTATGATATGTGCGCAATAACATTACATTGCTTATATGAAATCATTAACATATATCATATATATATTATATATATACATATATACACATAACATGTTTATATGTGTATATGTGTATATATATATCTCCACTTATACATTTGTATTAATCAATATTTGAACACATATACATATTCACATATTCTACATATTAACACATGCACATATATATATATACATACATATATATATATGTATGTATATATATATCAATATACTCATATGGATGTTTACTTATCCTCGATACATATGTGTATATTAGTATATATATTCATATACTATATATATATCATACTTTGATAATTGTGCGAACTCCAACCTTGGTACTTGTAAAAAAACAAGAATAAGTGAGTTAGACAAGAGATTGCAAGCCAAAACAAGGATTCCCCATGAAATCCATTTACAACATTCAAACTAGGAAGAAAATATTAAAGAACACAATGGAAATGATAAAACAAAGATTGAATCCTAATTAGATGTGCAAACTCATGTTCCCATGGGGGAATTGGTGCCAATTTGATGTGAAAATTGGCCCTTTCCCAATTCCTAAGATACAAGCTTGATATGTTGAAGATGATTGATCCACTTTGATGGTGAAAGATGAGAGCTCCAAGCCAAAATCTGCAAAAAACCTAGCCAAGAACTCAAGATTGATGGATGAAAGTGGCTAAATATTTTAGCATAATAACTTTGCATAAATTGTGGATGATCAAATGAGGATATGAACTCTTTATTTATAGAATGCCAAGATGGATGAATGTCCAAATTTGAGCAATGTGGGACTAACATTCATCCAATGGCATGATGCCACTTGTCAATCTATGAATGGATGAAGGATGTGCAAGATTTGGGGTTTGTGCCAATAAATGCATAATTTTGAATTTCAAATTTGTTGAAATGACATGTATGAGGGAAGGGAAAATGCAATAAATGCCACTTGGCTGAAGGCAAAGGACATGTAAGATGAATTTATTGCCTTGTTGGATGTACATGTTGACTTGAAATTTTTGAATTCAAATGAGAGAATATTCCAAAAGATGCTTTGTGAGGAAAATAGAGATTTAATAAATGAATTAAATCTATTTTCTTGTGCAACTTGCATTATCTAGAGGATGGGACATGAGATGAGATTAAATTAATCAAGGGTTAATTAATTTAATGAGAAAAGGTTAGATGATGTGACCTATTTGACTCAAATTTATGGATTTATTTAAATCAAATAAGAGAGGCATATGATAAGAGGTTAATTAAATAAAGATTCTGATTTATTTAATTAAAAGAGATGGTGTTAGATTAAATCAAATAAGGTTTTAATTTATTTAATTTAATGGATAGACTTTAGAGATTCAATCAAATAAATTGATTATTTAATTAAATAGGGATAATTAGATCAGATGGATTGATTTAATTAACAAAAGAGATTGACTTAATTAAATAAAATGATTTATTCAATTAAGAGAGGAATATTGATGAATTTAATCAAATAAGGAGATTTGATTAAATGGTTAGACCGAGGGATGATTCAGGAAGAAACAATGTTAGTAAGTCAGGATCATATGCACAATGTCAATCAGTATATTTTACGTGTCTACAATAATTAAACACATATATTTACAATTCCTATCAATCGACATATATACACGAAATGTATATATATACATATATCCCATTTTCCTTATCGATATTCCCATGCATATGGGTAATCCATTCATGAGTATGCATAGATATGTCTATCTACATATACTCATACACGTATTTACTCATGTGTATGAGTTTATCGTAGATACATGCATATATACATATATATACATTTTATGTATATATCATCGATTTAAATATAAACACATAAGGAAAAACTCACAAAATATAAGAGATTCAAACACATACTCTGAATTCAAAACATTCACAAACAAGATCATTAACGTCATCTAAACCATACTCAAGTAAGGCTAAGGTCAACTTACCATTTCCAGACTATTGACTCGACATCACTATACTAGAGGTGAGTGTGTGAAAGCTTAATGAGACTCATTAAGGGTTACTAGACCAAGTTCTTCTCCTAAGTGATACTTTCCCTCTCTTCTAGAGGATTGAATTTTTCACTGCATCCAACTTAGTACATTGTAAATGTAGTTAACCAAATCAATTACAACCATTTGCATCATATATTTTATAGACAAAATCATTATACAACACCAATTTGAATCAAACATTCATTTATTATATTTCTGAGTTACATAAAGCATAAACACATACATTTAAAGCATTTTCACTCAACTAGGTAAAAGTAAATAAGTAATAGCACAATGGGGTGTAACATATCAAAAAATCTATGGCAAGTGATACAACAACATTGTTTATCTTTTTTATGATCTTATCTTTTTGATTTATCTTATTGTCACATTCCCAGGATCTCTCGAGGATGTCCATACGGATTTAGAGAGGAAGGAATGGGGCATTGATCATTGATTTTCTATCTGCTCTATTTGTTGGATAGTTTTGTAATACTACCATGACAAATACTTGATTTGTTATGTGTGGAAGTTTTTTTTGGGAAATTCATGTAAGTGGTTTCATATTAGGTACTCCATACCTTTTTGTGAAACTACTCTGAAATGTTTCAAAACTTCTTACCCATACACTCTAACAACGTTTCCATATGTTTGGTATGAGAAAAAATACTCATTGTTTACAGAGTCAAAGTCCACACAATAGATATAAAGTCACCTTGGTCACTAATACCTTGGTGCATCATGTCTATTCACTCCATCAATAAGGATTGCTAAAAATTACTTAGTCCTCCATGAAAGCAAAATCAAACTCATAAATACATATAATCACATATCATCAATGCATATCATCATAATCATAATCCATAGATTTTTTATCTAACACTTCTATTTATCTATCTCTAATCCTACTAACATATCTTCTGACTAAAATTTACATCCTACATCACAAAGTCATTAGTACCACATGCATCTTGCATCCACATAAACTCATCAGTGCAATCCATCATATGATAAAACATCATATTCCATAACACAATCCATCATATACATGCATAAATCATCTATCCATCCATATCATATAAATACATAAGAAAAGTACCAAATCATGAGCATATGATCATAAGTCATCTATCATATACATATAAGCATCCATAAACATCCATGAACATCTCATAACACATATATGCCACAAAAAAATGGTATCTCATATATCATCAATGGGAATGCCATGTACATCATCAAATATCATGTGTGATATCAAATTATACAAAATATATATGAGGCCTCACATGGGCCGATGAATGTATATACAAAACATGTCTACATAAAGTATTTGATACAATAATATAAATAACAGATCATAAAAACATCAACCTTGCTGAGGAGGGGTCTTCTCCCCATCATATATGTGACCTATGATGGTTGTGTGCAAGAGACGGTTGAGGATGCATGATCGAATGAGAAGGATGTCTTGAAATAGACTACCACCTTGATGACTTTGCACCAATAACATTGCTAGGCATACCGAACCTAGGATGCCTCATCAACCTAGGAACCACGATCTCATAAAGAGTCTTGTAATTGGTCCTTTCCTCTATCAATGCCTCCCTCTCCCTTTTCCACTGATCCTGAGAAATGCAAGAAGCATTAGAAATCTCTAAAGCAATTCATTATTGCCTCTTGTGGCTATCTCCTATCTCAGTGCATCCCTCTCTTGATGAAGGGAATCTCGCTCATCTATGAGTGCATCCCTCTTTGTAGTCAAAATGATAACCTGGGTGTCAACAACTTGTCACCAATCAATCTCAACATCTCTCTCACCAGCCTTGCCATCCCAATCCTACACGACCTGATCTCTCTCAGCTGCCAAATGGGCCACCTGTGCACCTAGATCTCCTTGAGGGGGAGGAGCCTATGGAACCTGCTGTTGCTATTGGTCCTGTGGAACCTTCCCATCATGCTATTGTTGCTTGTGGGTAATACTGAGTCTTTGTCGATCCTGTCGGCGCCCAACCACACCTCCTCTCCTAACCCCTAGGATCAGGCCTCCAACTTCCCTCCAACAAGGATGGTAAATCTCAAAGGCCTATGTTGTGCCCACCATCCATCATACTCTCTAGTGGTCCCTGAATGAACTGGACCTACTGCCCATCCTCATTCGAATAGTGTCAGAGATCTAAATGTTGCATTTGCTACTCTAAAACTAGCATGAGGCCCCCATGCAATCTCCTCTTTGATAGTTCGTCCATATCTAGCATGGTAATCATCTATCATCCTCGTCTGTCTCTCGCTAAACCGTATGAGCACCCTATCTGGCATATATCTCTCAAGAATAATATCAACTCAACCAATAAAAAATCGAGTCTACTTGTAGTATACCAACTGCTCCTAGTCATCCGTCTAGGCCTCACAATCTTTGTACGATCACTAGGTGAAATCTTACATGTCATCAAATATTTCCCTCCAATAGGATAGTCTCCTTGGCTATGCGTAATGAAGGTAGTTGAAATACTTTTATCCATATCGATCATGTACATCTCAATCTCGCATACCACCCAGTTGAGTGATGACGATCCTCTCCTAGTCCCAAAAATGAAGTAAACTAGCACCAATTGAAATGCTACTGCCACCCCTGTAAATGGCCTTGTGCATATCTTTGTAAAGATGCGCTAACACACATTGACCCCAAGCATATGTGGTGTCATGCTCCATCATCTGCTTAATCCAAATATCCAAACCAATGAGAAACCTCTTAGCTCTCTTGTCGAGCATGAAGGGACCAATATTCAATCCTACCAAAACAATGACCATCGGGTTTGCATCATCAACAAATGGAGCCAAATCAATCTCAAAGTCAACCACCTGAAGCTGCTAAACACCGAGTAATCTCTGCATAGCCAAGGTACCCCTCCTGACATCATAGTAAATCAACTCTCCATTAATAGGGATCCTCAAGATCCTCCATACATCCTCAAGGGTAATAGTACACTCTCCCATTGACAAATGGAAAGTGGTGGTCTTCAATCTCCATCTCTCTACCAAAGTAGTCATCATGGCTCGATGAGCCCTAATCGCTGGCATGTAAGCTATGTATCGTAATCCCACAACATCGAGGAAATCCATCTCAAGCTCTTGAAAAGCGGCTAATCCATCCATCATCCAAGGTCTCTACTCTCACATAAATAAAGGACGTAAGATGGCTTGCAAGCATTCAGCCCACAACGTAAAAAAAAATTGCTATAAAATCAAGTTAATAACTTAAATTTGCAACTAAACTAACCAAATCAGCTATTTTTAGTAATAGCATGCTTTTTCTAGGGCAATAAAGGTTAGCTTTGTCAATAGTGGCTATCCTTGGCGATAGCGCACTTGTTTAAGAGGTGATATGGCCTTTTACCTAAATTTTTCTAATGTGTGGCCAAATTTGGAAAAAGTGGCTACTCAATAGCGACCATCTTTAGCATAAGCGACCATATTTTTCAAAAGCAACCATCCTTAAACAATGCTAGCGGCTGTATTGTGCCAATAGTGGCCTTTTTCCTAAACTACTGCTATCGCCTAGAAAATTTTCAAGCATTAATTACAAAAGTGAAATAAACTCAAAAGCGAAAATTAAAGATATACATACCGCAATCCTTGCGCTAGTTGGCCATTAGTACTACCTGACTGCATCCACTCTGTGTGGTGATCCTAGAACTCGAGGCATCATATATCGACGTTTTTAGCTAAAAATCTCTAAAAGCTCTCTAGAGGCAAGAATCTCTCAAATAAAAGTGTGCAAATGAGGAGAATTTTCACCCTAATTTCCTATTTAACCCCCCCAAAACCCTAAATTTTACCCCTGGAAACTCTCCTAGGTTAAAATTTATGCACCTTGGATCATCCTGAACCTAAAAGTGACCCCTAGGGCCTAAATTTTTGTCCTCTACACATCCAAACTACTCCAAAACCTAGTCGAGCACTCGACCTGAAAGGTAATTTTTGGTCGACCTCTTAAGGGGGCAACCTAGTGTCTTATCATCCTTTCATAGACTGCCAAGGCATAGTGGGGCATATGCATTTTTTTCTTTCTTGATCTAATTTCGAATTCTTTGAAACAACACATTAGGTACATTATGTCAATGAGGGGCAAAATGTAGACATGTAAAAATGGATTGACACATATCACACATCCTGAATGGAATTTTTCTATTATCGCATCACTTTCATTATCACTATTGCATTTCACTTCATTAACATCATTAATCCCCTTTTTAACATCATTTGCATCATTAACCCTATTTTCCTCTATTAATTAGATAATATTGAATTTTTTAATTAATTAACCATGTCATCACCTAATTTAACCTTATTCCTCTTGATTAATTAAATAAGCACAAATTATTTAATTATGTCTCTAACATTACTTATTCATCTAAATTGATTAAATAGTTATCATTAATTATTTAATTAAGCTACTTTCCCTTCTCCAAATTTGAATTTAATTAAATCAATTATTCAATTTCCCCAAAATCACTCAACATGGTTAATTAATAAATATACCTTTATTTATTAAAAGTCAAACACATCTTGCACGTTCCTCTCAAACATTAATTAATTATTAAATTAATTAAAAAATCCTCACATATCTTGATTGAATAAATCATGACCACTGATTTCTCAATCTAATTTCCCAATCCCACTGATTACTCTAATCCCACTAAACACTCAATCTGATTTCTCCAATCCCACTGATTATCCAATTAAATCCCTTAGTTGGATCAATCAAATGAGTTAACTGATCAATCTATTTCCTCTCAACAATTCTCAACCGTTGATCCTGATCTTTCATTATTGCATATTGATCGTTCATCTAACACTTGAAAATCTATAAAACAACCTTCATCCTTCTCATAAAAAAATCTGGAGAATTTGTAGAAAGGTCATGCTACATTGACTATTAAAAAAAATTGAGCAAAACATATCCTTGCATTCTATATCATCCTCGTTATCAAGATTTTGCAATCACAAAGGCTTCGTGTTGAATCAAGCAATCCAACTTCCATCTTCAACAAAAATACACTCAACCATGGGATGGTATGATTGTAGCTTTTAAATTCATTGTGTGTTTCATTCGTTTATGTTAACCTCGCTTGTTTGGATTCTTAAGCTTTGCAATTACATTTCATGGGTAAGTGGGTCTTGTTATCTTGTTTTGAATTCATTTCATTGTTACTAAATATTATGATCCATATTCCCCTTATATAGTAGGTGATCTTAGGGAGTTGTGTGGTATAGGGATCAACTCCAACACTAACTAAAAGTGATACCCTTGCTTTGTAGTAGCTATATGAAAATTAAAATGGTTCACCTTAGTTGAAGATTGTTGGTGTAATTATTTAATTACACATTAATATTTAATTTTACTTAGGTAATTTATTTTATCATTTAGGTAGGATAGGATAAATGAGTACATGCCATTTTCTTCTTTTATGGGATTATGTTTTTTCCTTATCCTCCCAAATTTAGAAACTTAGGTAAATCAATCTCTTATTTTTTAATTTTTGGTCTCTTCATCATCCTCATCAAATTTGGAAACATGAGGTTATATATTGTAACTCTTTCCTTTCTTTGAATAAATAATTATATATTATTCTCTCCATATTCTCAATATTATTTCAGTTGATATTTACATTTTGCAATATCTATATATTTGTATCTAGCTTTTGTAATCTTCTATAATCACCTAGATCTAGGCTCGAGGTTAGATTTTTATTAAATTCTACATAGTATTAGAGCTTTGTTGGAATCTTTAATTGGTTCATGTTCTTTGAAAAATAGAGGTTTCAATCAAAGCTTTATAAGAGAGTAATTATATCAAATAATGAGGGAGTTTCTCTCTCTATTTTTATTGTAAGTAAATTTTGGAGCTTGATGGATCAAATATGAGCTCACAATAGTGTTCAAAAGGCTCAAGAAAGAAAAGATCAACTTTCATTTCACAAAAATTAGAGATCAAAAAACTTAATTGTAAATAAGGATATAATCATTGAATATGACATACAACTTATTTTTGGAGCATTTTCAAACCAAATGAACCCTACCTTGCATCCAAAAGGCCCGAAAACCCCCATTTAATGAAATTTTTTTCTTAGGTTTAGAATTAGGAGAATCTAAATAAAAAAATTATTTCTTAGCCATATGATATAACATACAATATAATTTGCAACAAAAAATGGCATGGTCTAACTATTGTGGTCCTTGTTTAAACCACTAGCAGATAGGGATAAATTGTCAGAGCTTTTTCGTTAGTGGTTTCAACAAACAACTACCAACACAAGCACCCACCACCAACCAATCATTGCCACTAGGGTGACACCTCATCCACTCTACTTGCTAAAAGTAAGAAACCAATTATCCACCAAGTAGTGGTTATCTAGCATAAATAAGCAATTTTTAAAATTTGAAAAGCAATTTTTTATCATGAAGGTGATTTTATGACATCCTAAAAGCAATTTTGGGGAATATACAAGCATGAAGGAATAATCTAAGGAGTTTTAGAATATCATTTTGTTGATGTTAGCATAACATCATCCTTGTCTTCCTCCCAACCTAGATCCTCTCTAATACAAAGTTTTTTTTGTTGTGTTAAACTTCAAAGGCTTTTCTCTTAAACATTTTTTTGAGTAATTTTTTATATTTGGTTAATTTTTTGAGGGCTTCATAGTGGTACAAATGGTTCCTAATTTTTATGCCTAGCTTTTCTATAAATAGTATATTCTCATAAGTGATGTTGAGCAATTCTTATTTTGAGAACTTTTGAGACTCTAGTATTTTGAAAAATTATTTTATGCAATTTTTTTGAAAATGCATAATTTTCTATGTAATTTTTATTGGTGCAATATAATTTGTCTCATTATATATTAAAAATTATAGTTTTGTCTTTGTGTTATATTGACCCCGAAGGCGTTCCCTCTATGGAGTCTCCTCAACCAAATCTTTAAATCAATGTGTCAATTTCATGCAACAGGTATGTAAGACCATTAATTTAATCTGGGTCATTCATTTTTTACACCGCTCTATCCAATATAAGACTAGATTTAATACCAAGTATGTCTAAAGAGAACGTGGAAGAAAGTACCATTGCTCACCCAACTCTCGTCGCCTCTCATGGTGAAAATTGCATTTCATAGCAAAAATATTTGTTGGGATGATATTATTTTATTTATTTCATCAATGGTTCAGTCATGTTATAAAGGGATGCAAGACAATTAAGTTGATTTTGACCGTTACTTTTTCATTGCAGTAGAAATTTCCTCTACTATTTTTAGCAGCTCCGCTATTTTCCCAGCCTATGCTACAATAGCTCAGTTTTTGGCCACACAACCATCTCCATCCTCAAACAAAGAGAGCTCCTAACATGAACCTATTAGTAATGGAGCCTAATTATCTTGTTGATTCAAAAGTTTAATTTTAGTTATGTCTAGTCCTTGTAAGTGGATGCATAGTTGATTTTAAGCTCACTTTTTTATTGAAACCTCTGTTGCACAAACAACATCATTTGCTAGATGACCCACCAAATTTTCCATACTTGACCTTTCACACCTCTTTTGCGTACCCATTGCACACCAAGGTGTAATTGCTAGTTTAGAAATTTGTAATGTGTTGAGATTAAGACCACTTTGTTGATTTGGAAAGTGGCAACTATTATCACACTAATTATAAACTTGTATTATCATAATTTTCCAGGTCTTATAATTGAGTTATTTTAGGGGTGTATTATAAAATACACTAGATTATAAAGTGTCATCATATCATGTATTTATCTTTTGAGAGGCTTATACATGGGCATTTTGTAATCATGAACTATAATAAAGTACCTTCCTAAAGGACTTCATACATAGGCTTCTAGTGTTTCTACATAGCAAAACATAATAAATTGATGAGAGTGTAGTCTATTAATATACACTATGATTCTACCTCCATCTTGATAAAATCTCATGTGAGTTGCATATGAATCCTCTAGTTCTCTTTTCACCATGTCTTACTTATGACTTGAAACATCTTGATTCACATAGTTCGCATCTCAAATTGAGAGCCTCTGGTAAATGATCCTACATATTGCATATGGTTCACATAAAATCACATCTCAATTTGAGATCTATTCATTATAGTTAATGTTATTGAATCTTCATGGTACTTGCTCCCATGGATCAATTTCAATCATGGTTCAACATTAGCATCAAGAGACACAAGTAGCTTCTAGATTCATTCATTGTCATCTCTTAAGGGGGTTTTATCCCATGGTTTTTCTCCTTCTCATCTTTTGAGGGGCATTAGCATTATACATGGGTACTTGATCAAGCCTAATTATTGAGAACCATTTCATATTTCACAATCCTCATAAGTCACACTTAAGGTGGGGTGTTGGTGTAATTATTTAATTGTACCTTATTATTTTAATTATATAATGTATTTGATCACTTAGGTGGGATAAGATAAATTAGTATGTGTTGTTTCTTTCTTTCATGGAATTCTATTTTTTCCCCTGTTCTCTCATATTTAGAAACTTAGTTAAATAAATCCATTATTTTTTGGTTCTTAGATACCTCTTCCTTATTCCCATTAGATTGAAAAATTGAGGCTATATATTGTAAATTTTTCCTTCCTTTGAGTAAGAAATTTCATATTAATATCTCCATATTCTTGATATTGAAATTTGGTTGATATTTGCATTCTATAATATTTGTTTGTTTGTATCTATCTTTTGTAATATTCTATAGTCACCTATATTTAGGCTTGTGTTTGAATTTTCATTAAATCCTATAAATATATCCATTATTGAGCCTTCATTCGGTCTTCCTTTCCATTCCATCTAAAATTCTTCATAGTTCTTATTCCCTATACCTTTTCCAACTCTATTGTTCAATATGATTACATAATTGATTTCATTTGAATAACATATCATTTTGAATTAAGTAATCAATCCATTTAATTCTATCCATACTTATTGGTTCTTTAAATGATTTTCATCCTTCAATAAAATCAACACCATTTTCATGTAAATGCTTCATTTTCTCAAATCTAACTAGTTCAATTCTCATTTTAGTCGAGGAATTTTATCTCCTACTCAATGCATCAAAAAATATATTTCACTTTATACTCCTATGCTCCAATGTACAAAATAATAACTTTGCATAAACTCTACCCACTTTACATGTCTTTGATTTAACTTACCTAGATAATTCAAATGTAAGGCTTGATGACCTATACGCAACATAAATCTTTAGGAAAAAAATAATGTCTCAATTTATTTAATGCTTGAATTATGGAATAAAATTTTTGATCACACATTGCATATCTCCTCCTTACATCATTTAGCTTTTTACTAGAGTATGCTATCAATTTACCTTCTTAAATTAATATTGAGCTCCAATTGTACCACCACTAGTGCGATAATTTACTCGAAATATCTTATCAAAGACTAGAAATGTTAATACTACTTTTTATATAAGCTTATTTTTTAAAAATAAAAAGCTTATTAAGCTCTTATATTCCACCTAAATTCTTTTATGTCCTCTAATAGTCTCAATTATTAGTGTTTATGGAGGTTAGATACCCTTTGGTTCTAATGAGTAGATGCATTGCATGAGATCCACCAACAATAGAAAAGTTTGTAGGCCAAGGAGTGACCTACAAGCCAATATTTATATCAAGGATCAACTCCCTACTTATCCCAATCTATCTCTAACTAGAGAGGAAAAGAGAGAAATACTTGAAAGTAAAATACAAAAAGCAAAAAGGCCATAAGACAAGAATATAAATACTCTGAGTAATTGGTAAAATCTTAGTGACATACCATGAAATAATCAATAAGATAACTTCACACAACATATCTATGCCTTAGTATATCCAAACCATATGCAATTGGAAGTATAAACTAGTAGAGTAACAATCTCATATATTCAATACTTTGAAGAACCAAGACACAACTACATACATATGGAGGATTAGCTACAATGAAATATAAATTAAGGACCCCTTGCAATCAAACAACAAAAGAGTATAGAAGAAAAAATGATTACAATGTAATTACTTACTCTACAATTTAAAATCAACTAAATAAATGGCTTCTAAGAGACAATGGCATCCTAATGGCTATACTGTAGAAAATGACAGATCACAGCATCCTCATGGCATAATCTCTCATCGAAACCAAAATTTTTGACCTCGGGGTCCCATGGGGGTTCAAGAAAAGTATCATGCAAATATAGTTCAGAGGAGAAGGCATCATTTTGTTCATCCCAACTGGCGCCCAGTACTGCCACATAGGGTTCTAAACAAAAATGGGCAAAAAATAGTAGACATCTATGATGGGGATACATTGTATAACTAGGATTTTTCAGGGAAAAACCTCTGAGAAAGAATCGACCCTTTTCCAATGGTTGCATCAAGAAGCAAAGGCCGATTTCAAGTCCTATCACAGTAGAGGATCAAAAGGTGACCAAAACATATCTGTAGGACATTTAGAGCAAGCAAATAAAGGTACCAAAGTATTGCAATCAAATTTTACGAGGGATCAAAAGAAAGAAATTGGATCAAACGCAAGAAATGATAGGGTTCACGAAAACCCTAACCTACATAAAAGTGAGTGTGGGTTTTCTGAGGTGGTTCCCCAAAGTAAGGATACTCAAGGAGATCCCTGCATGCCGATCCCTAAAAAGAAAGGTGCTCCCTTAATTCCAAAACCTCAAGAGAAATTGCAAGCGCAAAAGGACATCAAAGGAGGTGCCCATTTTTAGACTCATCAAAAAGCTATTCTTAGAAAGAAAAAATTGAAGAATAAAAATAAAAAGGGTTCAAAGAATAAAGGAGGTCTCAAGAAGGTTTGGAGGCCCAAAGACTCGAAGCTAATGGGGAAAGAATTGCATTCCTCACCCAGTCAACAGGAGGCCCAAAATTTACCATTAGAAGGCAGTAATATATTAAAAATCACATTTCCAAAAGATATGCTGCGTCCAAAAATTCAAGATCTGCAAGATAAGGCCCTAATCTGTAAGTTCTGGAATCTTACCTCGCCTTTAGATGATTTAAAAGATTTGATTTGTGAAGACTAGGAAGGGGTACAAGTTTTTTATATGGACAATGAAAAGGGTATATTTGTAGTCATATTTGATAGTAAAAAATCCAAACAGACTGTCTTCAGAATTAAATCATGGGTCTATCAAGGGTTATGGTTATGCATGCAACCTTGGGTTCCAAATTTCAAAGTAGAAAACACATCTTTTAAATTTGTCCCATTCTGGTTTCAAATGCCTGCTCTACCATTAGAATATAGGGAATTGAATATGATTGAATTAATAACAAATCATATAGGAATCTTCCTTATGCATGATAAAGATTTCTTTAAAAATCCCTCAAAACCCATTATAACATGTGTTCTAATGGATATGGGTAAGAAATTACCAGATCAAATTCTGTTAGTCTCAAAATTGGTAGTTGGCTTCAACAAATTGTCTTTGAATCTCCTGAGTCCACTTGCCTTCCATGTCACACCATAGGTAATTCTCAATTTCAGTGTTCAATAGGTTTTACTTCTCCACATTCTGCTCATTTCATTAATGCTAAAATAAGGGATTATCAGAGCATTGCAATCAGATTGAGCAACCCATTCCCTCTTCACTGATTAATAACATGTGTAATCAAAATGAAAGCATCAATTGTGGAAAACATCACCATAAGAGAAGTTAGGAAGAGGTTGGTAATCAAGTGGGGTTTTACTCAAACCCTAGATCAAATAAAAAAGTGGCATTAAATTTTAAAGTGTCAAAGAACATATGGAACTTAATGCAAACCTTTTCTAGCCTTTCCCTCTACTTATACTCTCCTATGGAAAAACTAAGCTCAGATCATCAGACAACAAAGATAGTGAAGAAACTAATGTTCCAAGGCACTAGAGATCATTTATCTGCCTGGTCATTTGAAGATAATAGGAAAATGAATCATTTGCCTAGTGTAGAAAATATTAGCTCTGTTGAAGAAGGTAAGTTCCTGTCACTAGCCACAACCAGGCAGCCTACAAATATTGAACTTGGTCTTTTAGCAGAGAAGATATTGCTATCAATAGGCTCATATTTTTTTGATGAAATAATATTTGAAGAATTATTATGGGAAAGTGGTATTAATATGCAGTCCTCAAGAAATATTTTGGAGGTTCTTCAGTAGGAAATTGAATTAAATGAAAAAAAGGTTACAAACTTGTTTAGGGAAGAGTAGCTCTTGGAGGAAATGGGAGATCAACAAACTCAGGAAAAAACACAAGAGTTGAAACTTCCTCAAGCAAAGAGTCCAGAGAATCAAATTAAAGGGGATGTAGGGGAAATAACAATCCCAAATAATACCTTGATGCTATCACAATCCCTAGTTCAACCTTTAGTTAAGAAATCACCTGGGAAGAGAGGAAGAAAATCAAACCTCACTAAAATGAAGGAACAAATAGAAGCAAGGGTGCAAAAAAAATTTCTTGAATCCATGTCAAACAAGAGGCCGAGGAGAGCATGTTGCTCTCCTTGAGCTCAATGAGTATCTCTTCATGCAATGTCAGGGGCATTAATGCCCTTGACAAATGTGCTTGCATCAAGCAACTGGTAGATGCTTGTGGAGAAAACATTTTTCTTCTACAAGAAACCAAAACTTCAATAGAAGTGTTTGAATCATTAGTGAAGAAGTGGCATAGATGGGCATCCACACATTCTCCAGCTCAAGGGGCACCGAGAGGACTTTTGATTTTGTGGAATCCAAAATAAGTAAATGTCAAATCTCATAAAAATGAGAATTCTTGGCAACTTGTAGAAGTAACAAAGTTTGACCTTCATTTTTGGGTAATAAATGTTTATGGTCCTACTTATACGTTAGATAAGAAGAATCTGTGGGATGAAATTTCAAAGAAAATAGGCTTAATTTAGAATGAGAAAATTATCATATTTGGGGATTTCAATGAGATAACTTATTTGCAAGAAAAAAGTGGAGGAATCAGCCCGCCACCCAGAGTAATGGCAAATTTTAGTCGTTTTATAGTCACAAATGCTTTGAGGGATATTCAACTAGTTTCTAGAAAGTTCACTTGGACTAACAAAAGGAAAGGTTTCCTGCAAATAGCAGAAAGATTAGATAGATTCTTGGTGACCCAAAATTGGTTTATCTCTCCGCATAAGTTAATATCAGAAATTTTTCCATATCCGAGATCAAATCATTATGCAATTTGTCTAGACATATCAACCATTTCTAGGTCAAGAGCTAAATCTTCTTTCAAGTTTGAAAGTATGTGGTTTAGACACCCTCAATTCTTGGATCTTTTGAAGAAATGGTGGGTAAACTCCCCATATGAGCAAGGATCTAAGATATTTTAGTTTCATAGGAAATTGACTCATGTGAGACAACAAATAAAAATTTGGAATAAGCAAGTGTTCAGAAATATCTTCCATTAGAAAGAGTTAGTGTTTAAAGAGCTTTTAACAGTTCATGATTGTATAATACAAAATGGATTAGATGCTTTCCTCTACGATAAACATAAGTTGTTACAAGAAGAGTGGGAAGAAGTGTGTTCATGGGAAGAAATATATTAGAAACAAAAGTCTCGAGAGCTTTGGCTAAAAGAGGGTGATTGCAACACAAATTTTTTTCATGCCTCTGCTCATATAAGAAAGGATGCTAAATCAATTCAAACAATCCAGGAGATGTCTTCAGGAAACTAGTTAACAAAGGAAGAGGATATTAACAAAGAAGGTATTAAGTTTTTCTCAGAGCTTCTTTCAGCCCCGAGGTCAACAGACGCCAATATAGTTAGTAATGAAAATGAACTATTGGAGACAATCCCTCATCTTATTAGTAATGAAGATAATAATCTTTTGATGCAACCATTTACCTTGGAGGAATTGAGATATGTAGTTTTTTTCTTTTCCCCCAGAGAAGGCCCCTGGCCCAGATGGTTTCACGACTCTATTCTTTTAGAAATGTTGGGAATTCTTATGTTCTGAGCTTCTATGGGTGCTTGAAGAGTCTAGGAGAACTGGGACTATATTCAGGGAATTCAATGTAACTAATATTGCAATTCTACCCAAAGTCAAAAAGCCTAAAATGTTTGTTGAGTTCAGGCCTATCTCATCGTGCAATACAGTATATAAAATTTTCACAAAAGCGATATATTTGAGATTACAATCTCTCATTCCAAAAATTATTTCTCTCGAACAAGGAGGCTTTGTACCTGGTAGGGAAACACATGAAGGGGCAATTGTTGCACATGAAGTATTGTCAAATTAGACATGATGAAAGCTTATGACAAGGTAAATTGGAAATTTATTAATAAGGTTTTGACAAAATTTAGGTTTTTTTCTCAATGGCATAGATGGGTAATGTCTTGCCTTTCAGGGGCCAAGTTTTCAGTAATAATAAATGGGAATCCAGTAGGATTTTTCAATTCCACACAAGGTGTTAGACAAGGGGATCCACTTTCTCCCTTCCTTTTCATAATTATGGCAGAAGCTTTAAGCAGATACATTTTATTAAGGCACAACCAAAATCTGTGGTAAGGGATGCAAATACCAAATTCAAGATTATCAGTAACTCATTCCCTTTTTGCTAATGATACTCTATTATTTAACAAGTCATCGGTATTGGAAGCTAAGAAAGTTCAAGAAGTCCTTGATAAATATTCGTCAGCTACCGGGCAAAAGATAAATGTGGCAAAGTCAAAAGTTTATATCTTAAATACTTTTGATGATCAAAAAAATAAAATAGTGAAAATATTAGGCTTCTAGGAAGAAAAATTGCCTTGTTCCTACTTGGGGATCCCTTTTTTCAAAGGATCAAATAAAGCTTTCTACTGGGATAAGGTTATTGATAGAATTAAGTCAAGAATTCTAATTTGGAAAGCTAGGTGGCTATCACTATCAGGTATAATTCTTTTAATAAAATTAATTTTAGCTTCAATTCCTAACTACTTTTTAGCGGTTCTTAAAGCTCCTGCCTCAGTTATCTTTGAAATAGAGAAGATAATAAGATCTTTTCTTTGGAAAGGAAATATAGATGAATGGAAAAATATTCCCATAATATCCTTAGAAGGGTTGACAAAAGGAAAGAAGCAAGGTGGGGCAGGTATTCAAAATCTTTCATGGCGAGATAAAGCATTTGGGGCCAAAATAACATGGAAAATGTATACTAATCCATATGCCAAATGGTCAAAAATATTGCAAGCCAAATATTTAGACAATGAAAGTCCAACAAGAATATTTATAGTGGAAGATCCTCCAAAGGGATTTGCTAGTTGGAATTTCATCTTAAATAGTAGAAGCCTCATCACAAAATTTTCATCTTGGGAGGTAAATGATGGGAAAAGTGTAAAGTTTTGGGTAGACTCATGGAATGGGAAGCCTCCACTGTCAACAAACTAGAACCTTCAAGAGATAAGAACATGCTTATCTCAAGCTTGGGGTGAAAATATTCTAGATTATATTCAATCATCAAGCCCTCTAACGGGTAAAGTAATGTGGAAAACTCCCTCAAGTAACCTATTAAGCACTCAACAGTCTGATCTTTTCAAGAAGAGTATGAAGGAGAGAATAGTTTATTTATCTTCAAAACCAGATAGAATAATATGGGCACCATCAAAAGTAGGCTCATACTCTGTGAAGGAAGGATATGCAGTATTAGCACAATCTAAATATTCTATCGAACCTCAATGTGCATTTACCTTTTGTTGGAATAATAAAGTCTTGAAAGCTGGATGCTTTGCATGGCTTGCTTTACATAAAATAATTTTAACAAGTGATCATTTTGTTAAGATGAAAATAGCTGATCCTTTCAAGTGTCCATTATGCTCGAAGTGGAATTAGAAACAGTAGATCATCTTTTTGTGTAGTGTATTTTTGCTAACCAATGTTGGAATTTTATTAAAAAAAGTTATAGATCTACAATCCCTTGCCAAATACGCTTTGGGATCTCTTCCAAGATTGGCCAACTTTGTATCAATCTTCATTTTTCACATGCATTTGGGTTATAATTTCAGCACTTGTAATATGGAATCTCTGGTGTGAAAGAAACATAAGAATTTTCAGGAAAACTAAATCTCCAATCGAGTTGGTTTTTTTGAAGATAGAAAAGGCAATATCAAAAGGGGTGAATGCATGTGTCTAGAAAGAAAAATTCATTAATTCACCTTTTACAAACTGGGACAGTTTTATTTTGAAAGTTTGGAAAGACATTAAATTTCCTTTTGATGGAAGCCTTCTCAAAAGTAGCATCACAAAAGTAGATAGAGCATCAGTTAAATGGCTTCCTCCACAAAGGGATTTTGTAAAATTAAATTTTGATGGGGCATCTAAAGGTAATTCAGGCTCCTTAGGCACATGAATCTGCATTAGAAATACATCAGAGGTAGTCTTGGCAGCCTATTCTTTCCATTTACAAAATGGCACAAGCAATAGTGCATAAGCTCAAGTGTTGTTATTGGGTTTGGGATTGGCAATCCATCTAGGCTTTTCAAACCTACATATAGAAGGGGACTCACTGATAATCATCAATGCATTTAGTGAAAGGAAAATTCATAATTGGAATTTAAGTTATGTGCTAAATAAAGCATGGCTATTATTAGATAAGCTTGATTCTTCAGTCATCTCACATACTTATAGAGAAGGGAAAAGGGTAGCAGACTTCTTAGCATGGTTAGGAAGTGATAATATAGAGATTACGACAGTCAATGATTTGAGTACATTAAAGGCTTTCCCTCATTTGCTTGATCTAATAAAGCATGATGCTAAGGATGCATAGAGAAATACTCAAAGTTATCTTTGCATAGTGAAAGTATAAGCTGTAAAGTTTTCTTATGCATATGTCGAACATTTGCAAAGACATATTTAAATAAATTACATGTGCTATTAATATCTTATCATGTAAAGTGTAGGGATTTCATTTGACAATTCAAACACATGTTTTAAAGCCAAGCACATGCTTTAAAGTAGGCTTAACGTGGCACAGAGGTACATTTTATGCACATACGAGCTAGAGATCTCGACATGGCACACTTAATAAGAAATATTCATCAAATTTTGCAAGGATGACATGCTTGGATTAAGTCTTGAGTTTTCCTTGCAAAGTACAATGCTAAATTTGTATTTAGTTTTAGCATCGAAACTTATTAAAATTTAGCCAAAGTTTGGTTATCAAGCAAGTTTTCTTCTAAAGGGATTTTTCTTTAATGATTACAAATGAAACATGCTAACAGGTGTCAATGATGAAACTACTACAAAGCTGGCATTACATTTCATATGAATGCAGGAAACTTAGCAGCCATTTTAAACTTCAAGACTCTCCAAGTGTGTCATCCTTGTAAGATGCTATCTTCAAGAAAGTGTCATAAAAAGCATAGCAAGCTTGCCTTTAAACACAATTCGGCTTGTTTTATTTTTCACTTATTAGAAATTTAGTGGTCTTGTAGAACATACGGTTATCCTTGGCACTTTGCAGATTCATGGAGCTTAAGGAGTTTCAAGTGAGAAACTACAGGGTGCCGATTCCAGTTAAACTGTGGGAACAACCTTTCTCAACATGTATTGAGAAAGAGGAATTGCAGAAAGTTTTCAAAATAAATTGTAAGTCTATGTTAAATTGCATTAAAATCATCAATAGTGAGGATGTATTGCACACAAAATTGCAAAGGATCATATTTCCAGCTAACTTACTATCTATCTTCTTATCGAACATTCTGGATTTGGTTCAAAACTTTAATGTGTTAAAATCTATAGCTAGGAAGTTTGCTATCAGACTTTATTTGGAAAATGATGCATTACTTCAGAGTTTTCAACACTACAACTTCACTAAGGGTGATGGTCTAGTGGGAGGTTTATTCCCCAGGCATATAATCCATTATAAAAAGAGGTATGCAAAGATTTTTCAAGGTATGCTTCTATCTATAATGCATGATACCTCAAATTACTTGTACCAAGATTTCAATAAATACAGATCTACTTTTTCTATGGAGGAAATACATTATATCAGAAGAAAGTATCATGCAATATCTTTCTTGAGGAACCATACATGCGTGCATGATTTGCAATTATTTGTCCTTCCACAAGCTGCCAGGTGGAAATATTATTATCGTTATGTTCCTGATATTAATCTAACAGTTCCTTCATAGGAGTATGACTATAAACATAAGCATGTGCAGGATGAAGATTCGGTGAATGGCCCTCAAAGAACAAGGAATAAGTCAGCTTCTTTTTAAACAGTGTTCCAAGTTTTTGGCTGTGGGCGTTTTTGTAATCAGGTTTTTTAGTCATCTATGTGGATAATACAGTATAATTTGGATAGTGCAGTATGTGGATAATGCAGTACAATGCCATGCAAAAGGGTGAATATGCAGATTCTGTAATTACTATGTATTTTGAATTTGTAATGGGTCTTGTATTTTGAATATGTAAAGGGTACTCAAGGCTGTTTTTGCATATGTAATGGGTTTGTATTTTGATAATGTATGGGGGGATGTTTTTTGCAATGTAAAAGGGGGATGTTGTTTGTCAATGTAAAGAGGCTTCCTCAAAATATAAAAGGGGGATGTCGTCTGCCAATGTATAGAAGTCTAGGTATTTTTGTAGTTTCTCAAGCTATAATTGAGGGTTTTCTTCCTGGTTCTTTCCCATTGGTATGCTCGCCTGAACCAAGATTTTGTAATATCTATATTTTAATATTAATATAGTTATAGTGGCTTGCCACTTTTTCCTAAAAAAAGAAAGTAGATGACTATAGAAAATAATAGAACCTCAATCACCAAATGAGTACACTCAATTGTAACAAAAGAGGCAAATTAAAATGACACATTTGTATTTTCCACTATGAGTTTCATGAGAAAATAGATACAATTTCCTTAAGGATTAAATTAACATAAAGTAGCAAGCTTTGCCCATAATTTTTTTGACAAACAACAAGCCTTACTTAGAAACAGGGACACACATCCTTTTACTATTTGACTAGAGATTAATATATCACTCTACAATAATTAATTAACCAATATATCATATAACATAAGCCAATAAACATACACTAAGGCTCTCCTAAATCCAAACAATGGAAGGATGAAGAAAATGAAAATATAACTCTAGACATAAGGTGAGAAATATAGTTATATTATAACGATCATATTTGATTTATATAAGTACTTGAGGTATTTATAGAAGAGGACAAGAGAGAATTAGGAAAGAAAGGAAGAAAGAGGGAAGAAATATATTCTACCAAGTTACATGACCTACATTTGAAATTAAAATATGCCAATTGTTAGAGAGCATTCATGTTTCTAGCTACCTCATTGATTTGACACTATTAATTTTCACCTTACTAACCTACCTAAGCTTACCCATACAATATTTGTGAAGGAAATATGAAATATTAATGTTTCACTCTTGCAAAAATAAAATAATATTTGTATTATTTCACCTCAAATTTATCCCACCTTTCATGAAAACCTAACCACCTTTGTTATTTAATAGCTCTTCCTTGACAATAGCTCTTCTTCCTCTAGAGTTTATTTTCATATGAAATATTAAAATGAGTTTTAATATTCCATTTGGTTCCCTTTCAGCTCTATTTTCCTCTCATTGAGATTTCAAATTTATCTACCACACAAGAAGTATTGATGTAAGATCTTTAATTTTATTTCAACCTTATGAATTTTGGCTCTCAACAATACAAATTCTTAATTTGATTCAACACCTTCAATGCTTTATTATTTGGTGATTTTTTTTTTTTGTATATGGAAGCAACACAATACTAGAATATACATCTATTTATGAATAATGGTGGATTTATTCTACAAGATGAAATGAACATTTGAATTTTGAAAAAAATTATAGAGGTAGCACCAAGTTTTAATTTTCTAATGCAATTTTTCCTTTCATGACTAGAAACACATCCAAAATAGGCTACGTCATATATTAAAATATTCTCAGCAATACTTGCACATCATATTTAAGAATGAAAAATGCTAAGGATTACTTGTTGCACCATCATTCTATTGGTGCTTTTGTTAACAATGTGTCCATGTTCAAGGTGGTGTATTTATTTTGTTGTCTTGTGCTCTAGTTTTGTTTGATATTTAGCAACCATTTCAATGGACACTTATATTTTTTAAAGATGGAAAAACTTGTGGAAGAGTTGTGCCCAACTACATAGGCCACCATGCTCAATGCCTCATGTGAATTGATGGTGTATTTGGCCTTTTATTATGGCAATGCCCCATTTCACTTACATTGATATTTATTATATTTTTCCCATTAAATGGACTAAGGAATTGTTCTTCATGATTGGCGATCAAGTATTGACAACACTTGCCTTGAATGTTTACTCCATGGATGCACCATATTTCCAGGCACCATTCTTAAGGTGGTTAAATCATTTTTAGAGGATGGTATTAATAGAGAGTTACACCACTTATTTGAGAATCTTCCACCTTGGTTTTAATTGCTTCTGGTCTAAAAAGTTAATGCCACCATTACAAAATTTTGAAATATATTTTAATATTCTATACTATTGCTTCATATTAAAACTTAAGAACTTGGCCAAATGTTATGTCACACATTTTTTTGCAACTTAATTTATAAAGGAAATTGCTTTTATTTGCTCCATTGTTGTTAGGTGATATTCATTTTAGTTGTCAAGTTGTCTTTCAACTATAAATTAAGATATCTTGTGTCTTGACTACACAAGCCTCCATCACTTAGTAAGTTGGACCATTTCAAATGGATGCCACATGTGCCAACTCTTTCATGTTGTATCAAATTCTATACTCCCTACATTATTCTTTATTATGGTTGTCTTGACAATTATAGTGTTTCGCCAATTTTTTTTGTGATGGAGGATTTATATCATCCATAAAGATGTTTTAGTGATCTGATATAGGAGCACGAGTCTTTAGACCAAAACCTCTTCAGCTAAGGGCCAAAAAATGAGGGGTATCTAGTCCACTGAATTCGGTCAAGACACGATTCCAACCTCATCCCTTATGATGTCAGGGCCTTGCACTCAACAAGATTTTTCCCTAGTGGGCTCATTTATAGCCATTCAACTTCACTAATAGATCAAGGACCCATTATTGTATTTCACCAAGTTTTATTGCTATGTTGGAACAAACTAAGTAATGTGCCAAGCTTATGATGCCTCGTCTTATGCCACATTCATATGTCATGTTAAGTTGGATCTTGAGCCTCTTTACATTAAAGATGGATTGTAATACCACCTTGGATTTTTCATATTCCCATTTTGTTCAAGGGAGATCTCAAACCCTTTTTTGAGAACTCACAAAGTGGAACACTATATCATGACATCTTTTTTCTCATGGGAGATTTGAAATCTTTTTTGTGGTGAACATAAAATACTTGACATTCAACATTTCCTATAAACACTAATCAATCCATGAAAATTCCTTATTTCATGCCCTAAATAAGCACAACTATAATTTTTTTTTAACTTGCAACTACTACTAAGGAAATCTAAGTTCTAAAGTTAGTCTAAAATTGTCGACATCATGTTTACAACGTTGTCTCATCATTTAAACTATCCCAATTTACTTTTACTCTAATCAATTCTAAGACATGGCAAAGTTTATTCTTCTAGTTTAGCGATGTGAGATAAGGGGGATTCGCTGTTCACGAGTCTCTTCGTTCTCCAGAGAATCCCAAGGAGCGAACTGCCCTTAAACACCTCAAATGTTGCTGAATGAAGAATGTAGTGCCCCTCCATGATTCACCCTTTCATGATGTTTGATAAATGTTGTTTTTGGTTGTTTTGTTTAAGTTGTTTGTTAAAAGTTGTTCTTTGTTAATTAATTTATTAAATTAAATTATTAAGTTAAAAAATATTTTGACAACTAGATATGAATACATTTATTATTAATGTTGGGAATAAAATAAATTAAAAATGTGAGAAAAAATTATAATATAAAATAAAATATTAAATGGAAGGAGGTAATAGATAATCTGTCAAAACAAGTAAAAAAATAGAAAAAGTATTGTTCGGAGCACATGCATGACTTCAAACTGTTTATAGAATAAAACTTGTTATTTTGTGAGATTTTATCTAATTTTTGTGACAAATTAACAATTTTCTTTGGTTAATAATTATCATTTTTTGGGGGATAGGCATTATGAAAAGGGGGATTGATTTTTGTTCTGGAGGAGAGAACTGGGTTTGCAAGAAATTATCTATAGAATAATTGCATTTGGTGGATTTTTTTCAAAAAAAATAGATTGGGAAAAAAGAAATTACTGAAGATTTGATTAAAGATTTGGAGAAGTGGATTGTTGCAGACATAGAATTTGATCTTGGCATTGGTTTTGTCTTAGTAGCATTGGAATCTAGGTTGGCATCGTCTCTATTCTTGTTCGTTTCCAAATGAATAATTGTTCATTTTTTTGTATTGCTAAAGATTTCAATTTTATGGCATTTGAAATTGTGATGGTGTGACTTCAACGTTTGGGTCTTATTTAAATCCATCTCTTTAAAATCGTATATTTCTGGTATGTCGTTATTTTCCCCGATGGAATCGAGCTAAGTTTTGATGTCACCCTCTAGTGATGATTGTGATTGATTCATTTTCCCTTGGCTTTCAAATTTCCTTCTATGGCATTCGATTCTTATTGAGGTTTTTATTCTTATGTAATTGTTGGTCACTAAATTTCTTATTGAAATCTCTCTCTCTATTAAGTTCGATTTCCTTCTCCATCTACAATTGCAACATGCCTTGTTCAATACATAACTGATTTATATGTTGGTTGCATGAAGTTGATGGTTGCACTGAAATTTATTAATTAGCAAGATTGAAATCGCTGTTCCTTAGTTTCATCACCTGCTCACATATATTTGTTTAATCTGTAAACTACCCCTTGGATTCAATTTAATCCATCACTGCTCTTATGATTTTGAAACCTTTTAAAATAATTCCAACCATGCGCCTAATGATCTGCTATATATGTCACGCATTATGGATTTTAGATGTGTGAAGTCTACTGCAGCCCCATCCTCTAAACCTGCGTAACTCCTTGTACCTAGGATACAAGCAAAGATTGTAGTATTAGAATGCATCACTTCATTATTACTAGATAACTAATTCAGTGGACCCTATTATAGCACAAGCCTATTTTTTCATAGTGTTCCATTTAGCACCACCAATATTCTCCACAAGAATATCACACTAGTTTATACGATGGAAATCGTTCACATCTCTCAGAACAATTTCTATTGCAACAATCTTGGAGATGGATTTAGGTGCAGCGTGGCAATCAGAACATACTCGGGCCATGTTTAATAAACCAAATCCAATTGATAACCTTTCACTATGGCGAAAAATAAAGGATTCTATTTTCTTCTCTCCCACAACGTTAAGTAAAAGTCTTGAATTTGGAAATACCCTACTGCCTTCATTCACCAAGCCAATTTCTCTAGCACTGCATGTTGGAATATAATATTCTGTAGTCAACAGATTTTTCCAAGTCAGCTCCATGTTAGTTGAAGACCATCAGCTTGCCCCAACGTATATCATTAGCATTGAATTTTGGTAGGTATTTTCGAAT
Organism: Sequoia sempervirens; assembly: GCA_007258455.2. NCBI lineage: Eukaryota > Viridiplantae > Streptophyta > Pinopsida > Cupressales > Cupressaceae > Sequoia > Sequoia sempervirens. Next base: position 37,339 of record VDFB02349112.1, read on the forward strand.
TTGAAAAGGAGTGCTTATTTTTGGGCTTGCATCAACCACAACATAACTGCAACAATTAATGAATTAGGTAAATTTGAAATTTGAAATTAAGAGCTCATTCTCATAAGCTTGAAACAAGACAAGACAAAAGGTATGTCTTGGCAACCATTGAAAAGTAAGCAAGAAGTCAAGATTTTTGTATTGAAGTGAAGACCTTGTAGCAACATATGAAGTGAAGAATGTTCAACACAGAATCAATAATAGCAACAACACAGGGAATGTTTTAGTAGTTGCAACACATTGTCAGCCGCAGCTACAGGATTGTAGCAGCTTGCATATTTCAGTGTGAGTGTAGCACCTTTTGTATTGGACATCTGTCCAAGTTAGTTTATGATTATTTTTGCATTGTAAACAAAGCATGTCCTCTGATTTTTTGTATTATGAGGGAAATATGGAATATATGCAAAGTTAGTTTTCTGTCTATTTTGGCTTGCTGAAAATTTGTTGCCTCTGTGCGTATTCTGTGTCTTTATTGTTACTCTGTCCATCCTATCACAACAATGACTTTGTGTTTTATTGCTTACCCCTCCCTCTACCAACAAGTGGTATCAGAGCCCTATTTTTCTGGGTAGTAAGTTTATTGTGGGTGTCTGTGGTTAAGCCCTAGGTTATCTAGGCATTAAGTTTTCTTAGATTTGAGAGTGAGAAATATGGCGGAAGGTGACAACAAAGGTTGGCAGCAACCACCGAATTTTCATGGGAAAAATTATGATATATGGGCTAAGAAGATGAGAACCATCTTAGTTGCAAATGACCTATGGGAGTTAGTCACAAATGGGTTCAATGATATCACAGACCCAAATGCATTTGCAACCCTTTCAAATGCACAAAAAAATCAGTTGAAAGAGATAAGAATGAAGGATGCAAAATCCCTCAGCTTGATTGAGGCAACCTTGAGTGAGGCTATTTTCCCACGTATTGTAGCATCAAACTATGCAAAAAAAGCTTGGGATATATTGCAAAATAGTTATAAAGGGTGATAAAGTGAGGTTAGCTAAGTTGCAGCTCTTGAGAAGAAAATTTGAGACTCTACAAATGAAGGATAATGAGTCTATTTCAGATTTCCACACCAAAGTCTCCACCTTGGTAAATCAACTGAGAGTCAATGGAGAAACAATGGAAGAGCAAAGGATTGTTGAGAAAATCCTAAGAAGTCTGCCTACTAAGTTTGACTATGTAGCCGTTGCTATTGAAGAGGCAAAAGACTTGTCTCAAATGACTATAGATGAGTTGATGGGTTCACTACAAACCCATGAGAAGTTGTGGCGCTCGAAAATTAAGAGTGTTTTCAATCCGTTCAAATCAGTATAAAAAGATTTCCAAGTAATCAACATTGTACATAATACTTCCAAATGAGCTTAAAAAGAGAATTTAAATTTCATTTTATGTATAATATTAATATCAATGTAATGTATCAAGATTATACAAAGCATAAGTATTTCAAGACTTTTCTCATATACATATATTCAATCATACTTGGAAGAAATCAACAATTCCAATAGAAACATCTTTTCTATGCTAAGTCATAAAACTTTAATTCCTCAAATCAATGTTACATTAGATACTTTCAAATCATACTTCTATTTCAAAGTTTCAACAAAGAAAGTCAAATACATATATACATTTACAATGGGCTTCACAAGCCAATCCTGAATAATACACAAGTACATCAATAGCAAATAAAACTCAGAACCACCAACCGCCGTGACACCATCGGTCTGCTTGCGAGCTGGGGCCAAGAGTGTGATTCAGGCGCCTTTTCCGCCCAACCACGAAGTACATGACTTCCCCGGGTTCCTTCCTAACTCGAAGGAATCCCCGGCCCTGCATAAAGGAGCCTAGCAACCCGAAACAGTAAAACAGGAGGGAACTCTCGATGCGTGCCTGATGCCTATATGCATTTCTAACATGAGAAATAAACACATTTCTTGCAACAGGAGGTGGCAGAGACTCAAATACATATATGTTTCTAGGATTTTAAAACAAACCCATCTATTTCAATGGTACAAGTGCTTGGCCAAGCATAAATAATACAAGTAAATGGTAGTTTAGAAAAGGTAATACTACCGTCTCTGTTGGTCCACCTTCGGCACCCTGTCCCGGAAGTTACCACAAGTAAAGTATGAATAAATACCAAAGCAGAAAGTTGTGCATTTTCTTACATGTTTCATACATTCAATTAATTCTAAAAGAATTTCAACTGTGAATTTCAGAACATCCTTTGAAAGAAAAATTGTAAATTCAGTAGTAAGATTTCGTTTACTCTTTTGTAAGTAATCCTCTTCTGATTTTGGATAAAGGCTCTGTTTTTAAAGAAGAACATGTATGTCATAATACTTTTCAGTGTACTTTTAGAAAGAAAGATTTAATTAATTTGTTTGAATGAAACAGTGTTTTCTGATTTCAGTATGTACTTCTATTCTTTCCAAGTTCAGGCTGACTGATAGTGTAATTCCCAATTTTAATACAGGTTTCAGAGTATTAATAATATACTGAAACAGTGCAATTTATTCAGAATATCAGAGGTTTGAAAGATAATCTTGCATTCAAATTTTATGTTGTATTCCTTTACTCAGGATTGTACTTCTGTATGTAAGTATATGACAAAGTACTCAAGAAGGTT
>VDFB02349112.1:42500-70013 GCA_007258455.2 Sequoia sempervirens
ACAAGAATAACATCACATCTTTCGAGCTTAAGAATTTATTCACTCTCATTAGTATAAGTATAGAGAACATTTCTCGTTCAAGCATAAGTATCAGTGTAGTTAAGGAAACAATTTTCTATGCTATGAGTACAAACACCCATACAGAAGTGTCATTGCACAAAGCATGAGAAGTGCATTATTGCACAAGCACCATTCTCATATAATACACATGTAAGTACCTTTACTAAAAGAAAAACAATCAGGCATACATGATCCACCCTATCAATCATTCATACCTTGTCTGCAAGACAAGTCGAGAAAACTTATCTAAACATCCTTACCATTGAAGGCCCCTTAAGGCATCTCAACTTTTTGTTCTTCAAAAATCTCGTGGATTCTACAAGACCCATATCCTCAATCATCAACTTTCCCAAAGTCTAGTACCATAATGAACATTCTTTCCTTTAAAACATCCCTTCTTAGGTTTCCTGCCTTCGAGAAGGCTCAACCAAGATTATCTATTATTATCCAATTTATTTACTTCACATATAAATTACAAATAGAAAAACAACTGCAAAGGTGCTCCAACGAGGTCCAAACTAACCATCGTGCACACCGACTATACTGAGACTAGGTCACTTGCAATCCATTCCTTTGACAATTCTGATTTTTGAACTTTCTCTTCTTATATTTAGTGCCCTTTATCTTCCTTTGAATTATACTTCATTTATTTCATCTTTTACATCTTACTTATTATTTATTCCTTAATCAATCCTTATTTTACTTCCATTACCAACTATTGGTTTCTTCTAGTTTAGAATACCTTTCTGTAACTTCCTTATCCATTTTTAGTTCTACAACACTTTTATTATCCCCTTTTTTTTTAATAATACATTCTATATATCAAACTTCAATCAACATTTCCAATCTTACCTTTTTCTTCTCATTCCACGCTATTCTTCTTGTCTCAAGGGTTTCTCCTTCCTTTCAACTTCCATTACTATTATATTGTCATTTTAGTCTTTCATTCTTCCATTCAAACTTTATGTTACCACAACATCTTACATTTTATTAATTAATACATAGCTATGAGGAATTTCCATTCCTATGCCCTTATCCATCCTAAAATATCTTCTTATGATCTAACAATACATGTTGCCAAAGTGTTTCTTTGCTCTACCCTTTCACCACCTGCAACACCTCCCTACTTTCCATTTGTGTTCCATTACATCCACCTTAATTGAAGCTTACTACACAACCACTTTGCTTTCTCAACTAACATCCTCCTACCACTACCTATTATATCATCATACCAAAACAAGTTTTTCTCAAAACTCAAGGGATATACTTAGGAATCAATCCATAAAGCATGTTCTCAAATTTCCTTTGTACTATCTAGACACGGTGTCCTCTCATATAGTAATACCAACAAGATATACAAAAATAATAGGCCCATAGCAACACCAGTGTTCAAAACTTTCCTATTATTTCAAAATTAAATACTTGTATCAGACAGCGTATTAAGGAATTCAATCTATCGTAATTCTATCAACATACATACCAGGAACTGAAGCACTCTCTGTATTATACCCCCTCATACAATCTATCAGAGGTCCATCATGGACATGATAGAGCACATAACATGAAACTTGACCATCAATTTAAAACATTCAAGCATAGCCACCATTTAGAAAAATTAAATCAAATCCAAGGAAAAGAAAAGTCGATTTCAACAATAAGGCATAAAATGTGCACCATTTCAACAATAATTCACACATGACCATAATGGTCGCAAGATAAATAAGTATCGAAAATTTGATGGCTATACTTACTCATGCCCATAAATAAAAATTCAACTTTGGCCTACACGCCATTCAATAAATTGAACAAAAACAATAAAATAAATGAGTAAATAAATAAATAAGATATCAATTTTTTTTTAAGTTACATAACATATGAACTATGTGACTAACTCTAGTCATCAGAGAGGGAGTACAATACCCAACCATACCTAGATTTCAAAATCCGAGGTAAGTAAGAGAGCACATTCAATCATAGTGTATAGTGAGTCATCTAAGACCCAGTCACACAAAACAAGAGATCCATTCTACTTCATCATCCAACATCGTTGAAGATGCCAAACAACAAAAATTGCATTCCTTTCAAGGGAACTTCAATCGCCACGTAATGACACACATGGTCAAACACTAGCGAACATCCACAACCCAAGGTATCCAAATGCTTCATTCACAATGAAAAGCAATTACCAATTCCCACTTTATAGATATACACCATTCATATGGATAACGCATTACTACAACATTCACACATTAATTACCTGAAGTTCTCATTCGCACAAATAAATATGCCAAAACACACACACACGGGATATGAAAACAAAAATTATTCAAGTGTGTCACTCACACAAGGTAAGTATACCATCTCTAACATAATATGAAGAACAAGCTTGAGCGCTTTACTCGCACTAACCATAGACAATCATAAGTGCATTACTCGCACATTATACATGTATATATATGCAAAGTGCCTAACTCACACGATGCATTACTCACACATTGTACATGTATATATGCAAAGTGCCTACTCACATGATGCATTACTCACACCAAATATAAATCAAACAAGAGTGCATTACTCACACATTATACATGTATATATGCAAAGTGCATATTCGTAAATATATCATTTATATAAATCCAGCATATAGGACTCATAAGGTCTCACAAGATCAAAACTCATGCCCTGTCAATAAGGCTGACAATGATAACTTATCTGAACAAAATTTTCCTCCTAGGACCATATCGAAGACTCCTAAGGAGGCTTAACTTGTATTTACTAAAGATCACAAGGATCATACACACATCCCGATTAGGAAAGAACAAACATCACCTAAAAATCAGCTTACTCATAATCAAATACCTTTACCATTGCAGACATCCTTCTTGGATTCTCTTCTTCCTTAAAGCATCATCTAATCATTAATGGTCGTAGGTGATTGTTCTTTCTACTTGTCTTAATATATGCATATTTTATTTTTACCTCTAGTAACCTTGTAACTTAACCTTTTAGATCATAGTCATTCGCCCTTTATGTCCTCAAGAGACCTCTTTTCTCAATATTTCTCTATTCTACATCATCACTTCACGGGTTGTCATCATGTCTTAGCCATCTTGGCTCAGATATATCCATCACAATATCTCAACCCTTTTTAAAGGTACAATCTCCAATCCTTGCTTCGACCATGACATTTTCCTACTAAGGATTCTTTTGAAAATGCCACTAAACTGATGAGTACTCTCAACTAATATAGTCATACCATGTCTAATCTTCTTGGTTCTCAACTTAAACATCCAAGACTCATTGAGGTTCCAACCCATCAAAGAAATCTTCGACCCAAGATAGGGTGCTAATTCACTCGATGCTCTTAGAAATTTAGGTCATCAACAGGTTCACATTGCAACCTATAGCGTAGAAGTCTTAAGGTCCGAGTGTTGAACCTATGGCTCTGATACCAAGATGTAGCGCTCCGAAAATTAAGAGTGTTTTCAATCCGTTCAAATCAGTATAAAAAGATTTCCAAGTAATCAACATTGTACATAATACTTCCAAATGAGCTTAAAAAGAGAATTTAAATTTCATTTTATGTATAATATTAATATCAATGTAATGTATCAAGATTATACAAAGCATAAGTATTTCAAGACTTTTCTCATATACATATATTCAATCATACTTGGAAGAAATCAACAATTCCAATAGAAACATCTTTTCTATGCTAAGTCATAAAACTTTAATTCCTCAAATCAATGTTACATTAGATACTTTCAAATCATACTTCTATTTCAAAGTTTCAACAAAGAAAGTCAAATACATATATACATTTACAATGGGCTTCACAAGCCAATCCTGAATAATACACAAGTACATCAATAGCAAATAAAACTCAGAACCACCAACCGCCGTGACACCATCGGTCTGCTTGCGAGCTGGGGCCAAGAGTGTGATTCAGGCGCCTTTTCCGCCCAACCACGAAGTACATGACTTCCCTGGGTTCCTTCCTAACTCGAAGGAATCCCCGGCCCTGCATAAAGGAGCCTAGCAACCCAAAACAGTAAAACAGGAGGGAACTCTCGATGCGTGCCTGATGCCTATATGCATTTCTAACATGAGAAATAAACACATTTCTTGCAACAGGAGGTGGCAGAGACTCAAATACATATATGTTTCTAGGCTTTTAAAACAAACCCATCTATTTCAATGGTACAAGTGCTTGGCCAAGCATAAATAATACAAGTAAATGGTAGTTTAGAAAAGGTAATACTACCGTCTCTGTTGGTCCACCTTCGGCACCCTGTCCCGGAAGTTACCACAAGTAAAGTATGAATAAATACCAAAGCAGAAAGTTGTGCATTTTCTTACATGTTTCATACATTCAATTAATTCTAAAAGAATTTCAACTGTGAATTTCAGAACATCCTTTGAAAGAAAAATTGTAAATTCAGTAGTAAGATTTCGTTTACTCTTTTGTAAGTAATCCTCTTCTGATTTTGGATAAAGGCTCTGTTTTTAAAGAAGAACATGTATGTCATAATACTTTTCAGTGTACTTTTAGAAAGAAAGATTTAATTAATTTGTTTGAATGAAACAGTGTTTTCTGATTTCAGTATGTACTTCTATTCTTTCCAAGTTCAGGCTGACTGATAGTGTAATTCCCAATTTTAATACAGGTTTCAGAGTATTAATAATATACTGAAACAGTGCAATTTATTCAGAATATCAGAGGTTTGAAAGATAATCTTGCATTCAATTTTTATGTTGTATTCCTTTACTCAGGATTGTACTACTGTAGGTAAGTATATGACAAGGTAATCAAGATGATTTTCAGTTTACATGGTTCTCAGAGACAATTCTGTTCTTGTTCCAGGTTTAACATTTCTGAGATATTTGTGATATTTAACAGAATTCATACCACTTTCTGGAAATGATTTTTCCTGTTTCAACTTGCATTTTGGTATGTATATGCATGGATATATATATATATATATATATATATATGTATACATATACAGCTAAGTGTGTATGTATATATATATATATATGTGTGTGTAAAAATTCATATACAGCTGAGTGTAAATTTTGAAGAAAGAAAATACTGGTTTTTATGACTGTTCAAAAGTTCTCTGGCCGTGCACACAGAATATAAACATTTTACAGGGTTTCCTTACTGGCATTGAGCAACATAAGGGCTCAGGGAAGCCCTTGCCCCTCCCATGGGGAGGGGGCGGGCTGTGAGGGGCTCGCGCCTCCTCCACAGGCCGCGGCCTGTGGAGGGCGCGAGCCTCCCACAGTGCCGCGTCCTTCCCATGGGGAGGACAAGGGATTAAATCCCTTCCTCATTCCTATGGATAACAATTTCAAAACTCAAAATAAGAAGACATTTCGTCCAGTATATCTGCATTCGAATTTATCTCAAAGGCATTTTGAATTTATTTCAGATGACAGGGTTTTTATGCAGTCATTATATGCATATATATATATATATGTATATATGCACGGGAATTCAGATTCCTGTGCATATATATATGTATATATATATATATGTTTATATATATTTCCAATTATAATTGAGAGCAGTTTAATAAATTGCAGATTTTGTAACAGAATGAAACCCTAATTCTGGAAGAAAAGATTGGGTATTCTATATTGCAACAATGAAAAGTAAACTATTACCCAGATGCAGAAACGAAATTGGAAAAGATTTCTCAGTTGTTTGTACTCATATCATGGAATGATGCATTTCATTCCTTCAATTTCCTTACTGCAATTTTTAAATTAAATGAAGGCAAAGTATGAAAAGAACTTGGCAATTTTCTTCTTCAGAGCAGATGCCCAGTAATACCTTCTTGTCGCCTATTTTCCAGAGCTCTCGGATATGACTGAATGGAAGTTCTCTTTTCTCTCTTAAAGCTCTATTCCTCTTTTCGAGGATCATGCAAAGTATTTCCAGATGACAGATAAAATTCTCATGCAAATTCTAAGGATTGCCACATGCCAACAGCATTGTTGGTTTTAAGATAAAATTTCCAGAGCCCAATGTTCTCTCGGGCTGTTCATTCCTTTTTATTTTGGGAAAAAAAATAACCATAAGCAAACAGAAATATTTCCCTTTTATATAAACCAATTATTTCATTATATGCAAACATAATACTTTTACTTTATTATTTGTTTTGTTTTATTTCTTTAATTTCCTATATATTATATCTCTTTTAAAATCAGGTTTTCTTTCCTTTTTATTGCACAAGGATAAATTAAAATAGAATAAACCATATTCTTTTCATAATTTTTAAGGTTAATTAAACTATATTTTAATTTTGCTATGCTAATCAATTTCAAACATTCACATTGAAAACAGAAATGGCCTAATGCAACTACATGATTTTAAGTGGTGTGTGCGTAATCGAGAGCTTCTCCTCTTTTACCCTGTCGGAAAGCTAACCTTCTTTTCCTCAATCACACTCTTGGCCTTCGATCACCTGCCACTCAAATGCACTCAGGCGTGCAAAAACGAAAGTGTATTAGTATCCAGTATAGAAATATAAATTTAGGCAATAATTAAATCAACATTCCTATTTAGTATCATTTTAATATAAAATGCACTCATAATTCTGAAAGAAAACAATTATTTTTCTACATTTCCATACTCCAAAGCATTGTAGTATATTATATTGCTCTAACACGTATCATAATTTGTATATGAAATCCCACAAAGTCATGGTCAAACAGCGTCAAAGTAAGTCATGGTCAAAATAGCATCAAAGTAAGTCATGGTCAAAATAGCATCAAAGTATGAGACATGCGAGAAGTGGTTGAATAGATCTACTCCTTCCTTAGAGAAAGCATTCAAAGCTCAGACCAATGCAAGAGGTTGGGGAAGAGGAAGAAACAACAAAGGTAGAGGTCAAAGAGGTAGAAGTAGAAACAATTCTGGAAGAGGAGGTTTTGACAGCACAGAGGAACCAAGCAGCTCATAGTCAGCAAACCAGTACTAGAAGCGGACCATCAACTCGAATCAGAGATCTGACAAAAGTAATTTGCAGTGTTATTATTGTCACAAATATGGCCATTATGCTAGTGAGTGTAGAAAGAAGCAGCGTGACCATGGAGGCCAAAATGCTAATGTAGCAAATGAGAACAAAGCTGAAAATGAAAAATAATCAAATGTTTTCATTGTTTGCAACCTTGCTGAACGCAACAATGATGAAGTATGGTACTTGGATAGCAGATGCAGCAACCACATGAGTGGTAACAAGAACTTCTTTTCCTCCATAGATAGTAGTATAAAAACAAAAATCAAAATGGGAAATGATGAGAAGGTTCTCGTCATTGGAAGAGATGTAGTCAACATCCAAACGCAGAATGGTGAGAAGCAACAAATCCAGGATGTCTATTATGCCCCCGACATAAAACATAACCTATTGAGCATTGGAAAAATGGTCCAAAATGGTTACAAAATCCTGATGGAGAATGGAGAATGCAAGATATTTTATAGAGGAGGTAGCAAGAGAGTGATAGTTGCAGTGCAAATGATGAGAAACAAAATGTTTCCTCTCAGGATGCACATAGTTTCTGCAACAGGAACAACAGATCATCAACAACAACATTGTTCGTTAGCACTCACAACAGTTAGTAGTCGAACAACAATTTGCTTTCAAGACAGTCATCAAAGACCCATCCAAACTATGGTATTTAAGGTATGGGAACTTAAGCTTTTCAAGTTTGAGTTTATTGTCTAGGAAAGGAATGGTTAAGGGTTTACCATCCATTGTAGAACCCGATGGCAAGTGTGAGGCTTGCATTTTAGGAAAACAACATAGGCAGCCATTTCAATCTGGGTATTCTAGGAGAGCAAAAGCATCTCTTGAGTTAGTGCACTCAGATTTATGTGGACCCACGAAAATCCCCACTTTAGCTGGAAATACATATTTCATGACTTTCATAGATGACTATAGTAGAAAATATGGATCTATTTCTTGAAAAAAAAATCGGAAGCCTTTGAGAATTTTAAATGGTTTAAGGCAACAGTTGAGAAGGAGAGTGGTCACTATATTAAAGCCCTTAGAACAGATAGAGGGGGAGAATACATCTCCAATGAATTTTTGATTTTTTGTAGGAATGAGGGCATTCACAAACAATTTACAACAAGGTATACCCCACAACAAAATGGAGTGGTGGAAAGGAAGAATAGGACCATTCAAGACATGGCGGCAAGTATGCTAGAGGAAAAAGGGATGTCACACATATTTTGGGGAGAAGCTGTAGTAACAACAATCTATATACTAAATAGGTGCCCCACAAAAGCTGTCCGTGATAGGATTCCACAAGAGGCATGGAAAAACAACAAATGGAGTGTTGAGCACTTAAGGATATTTGGGTGTGTGGCATACACACTTGTGCCAAAGGAGAAGAGGAAAAAAATTGAAGATAAAGGAGAAAAGTGCATCTTCATAGGCTATAGTGAGGATTCAAAAGCCTACAAGTTATACAATCCCATCAGCAAGAAAGTAGTAATCAACAGGGATGTTATATTTATTGAAAATGAAGCATGGGATGGTACGGTGGATGACACCACAGGTATTTCTGTTAAAATACCCCTTGATGATGAAGAAGTTGCAGATGATAGCAACATAGGGGGAGCTCAAGAGAGCAATAGCTCAGCAAGAAACCACCGTAGAGCATTGGAAAATAACAACTCTGGTGATCTATAGTAGAACAGTAATTCTGCAAGTGTTCAAATGAGACAACAGTCTGTCAGCACTGAACATAAACAACAAACAAGCAACTCCAGAATTCAGCAGAGCAGTAGCTCCGATAGTCAGCAGTACAGTAGCTCTAGAGGTCAGAGTAGCGCCAGCTAAGAAGCAAATTCAAATCCCACACTCGCATCATTGATGCCAAGAAAAAAAAAGAGTGTGAGGGAGATCTATGACAACACACAACATGCTGATTTTGATGAGAATTTGGATTTTGCACTATTCTCCTATAGTGATCCAACATACTTTGAGGAAGTGGTGAAAGAAGAGAAGTGGTGTAAGGCCATGGATGAAGAATTGGAGGCTATAGAGAGAAATCAAACATGGGAGTTGACCGATTTACCCAAAGGTAAGCAAGTGATTGGAGTGAAGTGGGTCTATAAGACCAAGTGTACAACTGAAGGGAAAATTGAAAGACACAAAGCAAGGCTTGTGGTCAAAGGGTACAAACAACAACCCGATATAGATTATGATGAGACATATGCACCAGTTGCAAGGCTGGAAATAGTGCCGACAGTCATAGTAGTTGTAGCACAACATCAATGGAAAGTGCTGCAGATGGACGTAAAGTCAGCCTTCTTAAACAGAGTGCTGAAGGAGGAAGTGTATGTAGAGCAGCCACCTGGCTATGAAGTCCTAGGGCATGAGAACAAAGTGTATAGGCTCCGGAAAGCTCTTTATGGGTTGAAACAAGCACCTTAGACATGGTATAGTAGAATATATGCTTATTTGTTGAGCAATGGATTTAGCAAAAGCAGCAGTGAGCCCACACTCTACATCAAAGCAACCAAATGTGATATCTTAATTGCTGTTTTGTATGTAGATGATCTGATTTTTACTGGTAACAGTGACAACAAAATTTCTGATTTTAAAGAGGTGATGAAAAATGAATTTGAGATGACGGATTTAGGTTTGTTGAAGTATTTTCTTGGGATAGAAGTTCAACAAACACTGCATGGCATTTTTATTTTACAATATAACTATGCCAAATAGATTTTAAGAAAGTTCAAAATGCAGAACAACAAACCTGTAGCCACACCAACATCAATAGGTCTGAAACTGCAAGAATGACAACAATAAGGAAGTGAACCCAACCCTCTACAAGAGCATGGTTGGAAGTTTGATGTACTTGACATCAACAAGGCCTGATTTAATGTATGCAGTAAGCTTGATATCTAGGTTCATGGAGGAACCTAAGGAATCACATTGGAAAGCAAGAAAGAGGATCTTAAGGTATGTCAATGGAACAATAGGATATGGCATCATGTATGCAGCATCTAATGAGTTCAAGTTGGATGGTTTCACAGATAGTGATTGGGTAGGAAATGTGGATGATAGGAAGAGCACATCTGGCTATTTCTTCAACATGGGATCAAGTGCAATCTCATGGGAATCAAAGAAAAAATTGATTGTCTCTCTCAGCACAACAAAAGTAGAGTACATAGCAGCAAATGCAGAAGCATGTCAGGCTATTTGGTTGAGGAGGATCCTTGCAGATTTACAACAACAAAAAGTTGACAACACAGTCATTCATTGTGACAATGTGTCCTCCATAGCTCTAACAAAGAATCCAGTCTTCCATGAACAAAGCAAACACATTGAGATTCGTTATCACTTCATAAGGGAATTGGTAGAACAAGGTGAGATTGAATTGCAGTATTGCAGATCCGAGCAGCAACTCGCCAACATCTTCACCAAAGCATTGCCAAAGGATAGTTTTGAATGCCTACGAGATAGGCTTGGCGTTTTGGATAGCTTCGAAGATCAGCTCTGAAAGGAATCAACATATTGATTGCTGACTTGTAGATTAAGGGGGAGTGTTGGAATATAATATTCTACAGTTAACAAATTTATCCAAGTCAGCTCCATGTCAGCTGAAGACCATCAACATTGAATTTTGGTAGGTATTTTTGAATTTGAAAAGGAGTGCTTATTTTTGGACTTGCATCAGCCATAGCATACCTGCAACAATTAATGAATTAGGTAAATTTGAAATTTGAAATTAAGAGCTCATCCTCATAAGCTTGAAACAAGACAAGACAAAAGGTATGTCTTGGCAACCATTGAAAAGTAAGCAAGAAGTCAAGATTTTTGTATTGAAGTGAAGACCTTGCAACAACAGACGAAGTGGAGAATGTTTAGCACAAAATCAGTAACAACAGTAGCACAGGGAAAGTTTTAGCAGTCGCAATACATTGTCAGCCAGAGCTACAAGATTGTAGCAGCTTGTATATTTCAGTGTGAGTGTAGCACCTTTTGTATTGGACATTTGTCCAAGTTAGTTTATGATTATTTTTGCATTGTAAACATAGCATGTCCTCTGAGTTTTTGTATTATGAGGCAAATATGGAACATATGCAAAGTTAGTTTTCTGTCTATTTTGGCTTGCTAACGATTCACTGCCTCTGTGCGTATTCTATGTCTTTATTGTTACTCTGTCCATCCTGTCACATCAGTGACTTTGTGTTTTATTGCTCACCCCTGCCTCTACCAACACTACATAGATCTCCCATGTTGTGAATGTGATCTGTCTCCTATGCAAAAAGCATGTACCATTTTATGGCCTTCAATCCATCTATGTCAGAGTATCCTTTTAATTCCTCTATCTTTCATCAATCTCCTTACTATTTGAACCACTCCACCCTGGCTGTTGCATGCACACTTGGAAGAATTTGCTGTTCATTGTACTCGGTATTTGAGGAATATTTAGTGTGCTTGAAATTCAATGTATATGTATAACCGATTTCTATTTTGATTAGCCAATTTCATTGATGACCTCTGTGGGCTGCATATTTATTGTTTTGCTGAGTGCACCACCTATCACTGCATCCCATAGAATACTTGATATTGCTTGTTTCTCCATCGAGCTTTATACATTTTTATACTTTCCTGAGTTCTCATACCATAACTGCATTGCCTTCTCTTTAATTCATATATATATTTTTTAATGTCCGATGCTTTTGTTTTATGAGTTTCGATTTAAGTATAAGCTATATCTAAATTAGACTTTGCTGCATTTAAATATGTGTTGGATTTATTCTGATAATGCGTATGTTTTGATTCCCCTATACCTTGTAGATTTTTGACTTCATACAAGTCGCTGGAGATATCTGTATGTAGCGATCTATATATATATATATAAATAGACAGCCTATATGTATGGCTTGATTCGATCTATTTTTTTATATATATATATATATAAATAGACAACAATTATGTATGGCTTATTTCAATCTGTTTATATCTGGTTAATTTGACAACATATATGTTGGCATCCATTTTGATTCTATCTATAAACACACACACACATATATGTATGTATGTATGTATTGTTAATGTGTATGTTTATTATTAATAAATAGGTATGTTGTGTTATTAATTCTGTAATACTGAAAGCTGCCTTTATTTATAATATATTTATGCATATAAATATATATGCCGATTAGGGTATATATTTATATATATATAGACATATATGTATATGTATGATTACATATATTAACGAATGAGTTGGAAACTAAATGGGAAACATGATTTACTATATTAGAATAAATTGGAAGATTGATTAATGGAAAGAATTAGATATTTTCCTTGTTAATTAGGAACACTGATTTCTTTCTTAAATGCTTAATAGTCGAATTGGAGTGCACTATGTATTTTACGTTCTTGTTATGAGTTTGGTTGCTTGTATAGAGTGAGGTGTTGAATTAGTGATATAAAGGAGATTTTGAATATGGTTTAAGTGGGAGACTTCCAGAGGCTTAGGGGAGTATCCTATTGGTTGGGTTTTATGATTGTTCTTTTCGAATGGATGGTAATGTCCTTGTGGTGTGTGCAAGAGGGTCTTTAGCCTTGCACTGCTTATTCACTATTATGATTGGGATTTGTGTGCGAGATGGTTCATGCCTCGCTTTAGGTGTGTGCTCATGTGGTTTTGTAATTTTTGCAAGATGGCTTTACCTTGTTTGATGTTTTGGGTCTTCTAGTTGCTAGTAGGGGGAGTGGCTCTCAATGGGGGTTGATGTCTAGTGAGAGACTATCAGGGTAACCCATTGGATATTTTTTTAACTTAGAGATAACCTAATTAATGAATTAGGGGGTTGGGTAGTTTTCATACTAATTAAGATAATTGGATGCCTCACCCATGCCTATAGTGCTCGTTCAGGCTAAGGATGGGTTGAAAAGGCCTAGTTGGCAAGATTAACTTCCTTGTAATGACGAAATGAGGTTTGGTTATGCATGTGTCACCCTATGGGGCTGATGTCTAGTGAGAGACTGTCAAGGTAACCATAGATGGGGGCCAATGTCTAATGAGAGACTGTCAGGGTAACCCATGTCAGGACCATGTGATGACAATCCTCCCTATAGAAACCTAGCATTCTCTAGTCTTGTGTTCCCCTTGTTGTTTACTTGCCTCTGGAAGCGGTGTCATTGTTATGTGATGTTATGTTGTACATTGTATGTTGGAGTCTTGTTAGCCCCTTGGTGTTGTGCTATTGTCTTCTCGACTATTTTGTGTAGTGGGACCTTATTGTTATCTCCTAGCACGGGGGGTGGACCTTAGGGTTCCACATGGCTGGGTGGATTGTGCTTCTTCCTCCATTGGGTTTCCCAACTGTTGTTCATGAGCGTGGATGATGTATCTTATGTAGCAAATTTCGGATCTTGTACCAGTTCAGGAGACAACTGCTTATGCTATGTATTGAACCTATATATCATATGTATTATGTAATGTAATCTTGATGTACTCTTCTCATTGTATTCAGGGAAGCATTGTTGTAAATTTGTAACAATGTAATAGTTATGTTGTACCCTCATGTAAGGGAATTTGTATATGTACTTATTGGTTCTTTATCTATGATCTTTGAAGATTATTTATCTAATGTTATATACGAAGTGTGTGTTGCTTACTCATTTAATGCAATGGATTTAAAATGGACTCTTGTTGTTAGTTAATCCATGATGTATGTTGAGATCTTGTTCAATAGGCATGTTAGTAATGCAGTCATCGAACCTTAGAGGACATAGCTTAGCTTATATGTTATGTTTAGATATGATTTACATTCCATGTTATTTTACTCTTTTTAAAAATAATTGTGCCATTATTGTAGAATAGGTGTGTTTTCTTTTGGGGTTCTTTGGCAAGGCGTTACAAAGAAATTGCAAAGAAGATGTATACATACTAATTATTCTAGAAGAATGCTTCAGAATTTGAGAGAGCAGGGTTTCAAGATTTTTGCCTCAAGAGGGATAGCTCTCGACCAAAGGACTATAGTGCGGTATCAGGAAGCCAATGCGGTGTGTTGGAGCATCCGAGACAAATAGAGAACTCAAACCTTGGACATGAAAGATAAAATCCAACTATCTTACATAGATCTAAGGTCTATTGAACAAAATAAGTGAAAAAAGCAAGAAATGACGTAAAGCACAAAGAAGAGCCAAGAGAGAACTTACAAATGACCGAGCACTTGAAACCTATCTCCAAGCTCCACTCCAACATCTTGCACACAAGACGAACGAGGAAAAATGTTGGGGCTATTTCGGGGCTTGTCATAGTCAAACCCCCATCTTGGTGTTCCCATCTCCATGGACAACCAAATAGATAGAGAGAGTAAACAAAGTAAACAAGTAAAGAGTGGTGAAAACAATCCTTTCTTGAGGAGGAGAACCCACACCATGAAATAGCAAGTACACAAAGTAATCTATTCACAAATAGATAAGATCAAGAGAGCGTTACCAACAATCCTCGAACCCCTCTTGAACGCACAAACACACCATTGAATGATTGGAAGAGAGCTTTGGGTATTGGAGGGATCTCAGTCCGATAGAGCTTCGCTCGTAGAAGTGATACTGTAAGAAGGAAGAGCATATAATAGAGTGAGATTGGAGAAGTGAAGTGCTAGAATGAGAGAGAGCCCCAAAAATTAGAGCAAGAAAGGGAGTTTTGTTGCATGCAAGGGTGGAAGGAACCGTTACACTCAGGAATCTGACTATAGGGACACATGTCATGAGTCAATATTCTGAGATTCATCATTTCAAACTCAAAAAACTACTAGGATGCTAGCACACCATGTAGATGTCTGCGCATCGCATAGGCGTCCAACACATCAGTTTTAGGGAAATAGGGTAGTAGATTGTTGTCGCTTCGTCATTGGACCTCATGGAGTTAGAATTGTGAAATTTTGACCCATAAGGCTCTTATCATAAATGTGCTTAGGTGTAATAAATGTAAGGAAAAATGCTAAAATGTGAAATTGCCCCTAAGGTGTAATTTTGTGACATTATAAGCGATAAGGAAACATATTATTGCATAAATAAGAAAACTTATCTATCGAGGGTTTAAAACAACAAACATAGCTATATTTTAGACAAGAACCTTACACCAACCCACAAGTATAGAATTATAACACCAAAGACAAGCAAAAAATCATAATTGCCTAAAACTAAGAATTAAGTGTTAAATGGAAAAGTGCTCCTATTGATAAAATTAATAATGCTTAATTGAATTATCTCCAATATTTGGTAAGGGTTTCAAGGATATAATCAAATTTAACTAGAGGTTTATCCTCTCATTAGATTGGAAAAGATTCTTCTAAATTCCTTAAAACCAATTTCTTACCACTTAAACATATTTGATAAGATGTATATTTCAATTCAAAGATATTTTATATTAAGTACTTTTATTTAATTTTTATCCAAATTTTGATTAAGAAATTATCCTAGCACTAATTCACTACTTACATTTACTAGAATTGAATTGATAGTTGATACATTTAAATAATTCTAATGTTCATAATACTCAATGTGTTAGAAGTCTTCTTGCATTGTTTTACATGTGTGTGTATATATATAATATATATATCAACAAAATAATCTTATTAAAATTTCATTTGTTTTCTTAAAGTAAAATTGCTGACTCCTTTTGATGCTATTTCTTTCTTATTTGAGATTGATTTTCAATTCAATTTAATTATTTACTCATGTTAAATAAGTCTTGAATCTCTTACACATTTGGTCAAAAAGAAGTATCAGTCTTCTATTTTAGTGAATATCTTAATTAACTACCACCTTTAAATGAAACTTAAGGTTTAGTTTGTCTAACATTTATTCTTAAAGTTTGATAAAAACATTTTGCAACACATTGTCATATATTTTAAAATTTAATCACTTATTAAGTTTGGAAAAAAATAGAAACTTCTGGTTTCCCAAGGCTACTTACTACCTAATTAAAATGAATCTTAAATCCTAAATTTAAGTGGTTATATTTATTAAGTAGCATACTAACTTTGTTTCCTTGAAGATGTATTTTCCTACTAACCTTAAATATATATCACTAAATTATTGAAAATTAAAATTTCCAAGTTTATTTAATATCTATAAAAGAACTTAGAGTCTAAGCTTTAATCGACAAAACTTATTAGAGCATTTTTTGAAGTTGCTGAATTACATTGTTGTATTATACTTTTATGTTTAGGCCGATGCTAGACTTTGATAGCTAATGTATACCTATAAGCGACTACTTACCTCATACTCCTCGACTTAGTCATCTCTATTCCATGCTAATATCAACTAAATGCAATTCGACTTGCCAAGCATTATCCCTGAAACCTTTTTCTGGATGCTCTGCCTACCCCCCAATAATCCATTATTACTTCCAAGCTTATAGGAACTAAAGCAATGTAACTGTTTACATACATGAGTTTTAATATTGAATTTGGAGATGGCAGTTCAAGGCCATTCAATTACCCTCTCTAGGGTGGCCCCAATGAGAATGATTTAATCTCGGGTTCTTTTCTATGGAAAAAATTCTCTCATTGTTCATTTTAAGCTCTTAATTACTAATTTTCCATGACTTAAACATACATTTCCTCTTGTTTAAAATCTACCATTTACCCAGGTAACGCTTAGTTACCAAAATTATTTGCAACCAAATTCTCAGATAAACATAGTCATCCTTGGAAATGTTTATAGGGTTGAGAAAATCTCCTTTCATGGATTGATCTGACTGAATTTCTCAGATCTTTATCTCATTTTACAACATCGTTTGCCAAGGTTCGATGCACTTAAATGTAGATGCAGAGATCCATTCATCATAAGATGAATGTACAGAGACTAAGGGTTGATTCCACTAGGAGGGTGGCGATCCTTCATCGCTTCCTAGGTAGAGGGTAATTTCATCTCTCTTCCAAATGAATCACTAAGGCAAATCTATGTTTAATCTTTGTCACCTAACACAAGAATGACTCGGCTATGCATAGACTATCGATTCCACAATACTCGAGGGAACACAACATTGCCAATGTACATCCCTTCACATGGTAGACACACATATGAATTGTATTGGTAATGTGTGGAATTACACAAGGTTTGCAAAGACCACTAAGTTTGAACCATCACCACAAAAATGACCCAACTCCTTAGAAGAAGAAAAGAGTTCCAATATAGCAACCAACAATCGACACATTTATTTGAGGCATTTAATTGAACATTTCACTAGCCTTGTTTATGCTGCTGGCCGATTCCAGGTTCTAAACCATGACAAATATAGGTATTGCATTATAAGAGGGAACATTTCCAGTATAGTAAAACATCTCGATTTCTCCCTGAAGGAACATATTCCTTTCTTCCCCATGGTAGATTTAAGTCGCACAAATAGGAAAAAATGTTTTTCAGATTGTTTGTTGTATATATTCAACATTATTGGAGCATTTTTTAAATTACTCTTTGCTTATTCTGACTCAAATTGTATCTTTAACAAGGCTGTTTTCTACACAAGTCTGAAGTTTTACACTAACATTATTTAGATGTATTCCTACTATAACTGAATGATGTAGGAAAGCAATTCAGTGATGGAGTTCAGCTTATTTAAATTTCCATAAATATATGACATGAACGTGCATTGAATACATAACTCAAAAAAATATACAATTACGTTTGGTTGATACTTTATTTTTTTATGTAATAATTGCCTCATTTGGATTCTTTCCACAACTTAGTAACACTTTCTTGATATATATAATGATTACTCAAGCACAACAATAAAGATCACATTTCATCTTAACATGGTAAAATAGGAACAAAGCTTTTACTTTGAAAAGAATACAGTCATTTAAATTACAACATCATGGAATTTCCTCTTGTTGCACATATTTCTTCTTGAAGATTACAAATGAGATGCAACATGTACAGGGATAGATAGTTCATTTCCTTCACACAAAATGAATTACAACATGCTTCAAATGTAAGCATCATGAAAACTTTAAAACCAGATTGCCCTTTAAAAAAACTCTTTCATGCCACCCTTTCAAGGTTGATTACAACTCTTCTCTTGCATGGATCAATAGAATAGGAAGAAAAACAAATGAAAGAAGGTCCTTTTGAAAACTCATCATAGCATTTCCTTTACTTCCAAGCAACTTTAAGTGCTCCATGATGAACTTGAAAGAAGTTAAGTATGGAAAAACCATGAATTACCGATGGGCCCCCCACCCATCCATAGGATTGTATAACAACCCATCCCCAAGAAAAAGGGTAATCACTTAGCCACCAACATAACTCAACACAACAAACAAATTTGATTTGAACCACTTTAGTAACACATACAACATCTCTCACATTATCACACCAAAAGCACAAGTAACAAAGTATCACATTGGTTTATCTCAATAGTAAACCATTTAGGGGGAGTGGGGGCTCAACCAAACATGGGAGAATATAATATAAAGCATCAAATCACATCCCCATAATAACTCTCCACAAAAACTCCATACCAACACCTCCACAACTCAACACCCCTTATTCCTCCCAATACATATAACTAAAATATATAAGAAGGGATACTCATATCCTAAAAATACAAGGGTACTTATACCCCCAGTAATGGCCATTACCTAAATGGGATACTCTTATCCCATAATGAAAGCCCTGATGTGAGGGAGCAATCTCCCACTCAAACCCCACACGTGGAGGACCAAAAATCCTCTATACAAGAGGGGGTCACCTCCCCTAAGAAAAGATACACAAAATGATACAATACATACAACAAGACTTGCCATATCAAAAGAAACCCCAAAATAAATCCCCAAAATGAAACCCTCAATAAAAAACACCTTTTTAAGATGCACAATGTATCATTATGAAATACCAAGGAGAATTATCTCCAATGCTATAATCCCACTAATAGTATACATAAATAGATGAGTGGCTCCTCCTCTCCCAACAGTTTCCTTCTTCCTTCTCCCAATATTTCCCAAAAGAAATTCCAGAACACAAAAGAACAAAGATCCAAATAAGCTTGGTAACCCTCTCTCTCTCTCCACGAGGAAGAGGTTTTAAAGGAAAGGGGAATTAACTCCCTCATATAAGCACCTCAACCACTTAACCAACCTCCTTTTTCGTCACTCTTATGAGTGGGGACAAAATAGGGGTTAAAACACTTTTTAAAAGATTACACATAACAAAAATAACCTTCCCACCTATACCTTTAGGTCCTAGGCCAACTTTTAGCACACAAAACACACCCTAGACCCCTCTAAACACAATTTAAAATTCACTTTTCTAAAATTTGAAATTCAAGACTCACATAAGACATAATCTCATAATACATGATGTACACCATACATGAAAACCACATAACTCTACATAAAAATTAATAACCCATAGGGCTCTATTCCAAGGTCCCATTTTGCACAACTTAAAGTGGCTAAGTGAATCCCCTTAATTCCATCGGTATTAGAAGTTCTTGTACATTCAACAAGATGTGTTAGTAAGATAGAAATATTCACACACACACATCCAAAATAAGTACATTTCATTTGCATATCATCACAAATCAACTGAACAATCATAAGCTATCATGTACAATACATCATTTCAAAATGCGTGCCACAATAACCATATCAAATAATATTAGATGAACACGATAAAGCATAACACCCATAATTACATCAATGCCTTCAAAATATGCACTAATCCAATCATCAATCATGAAATCCTAATATAATATCAAATACAATCCTCGATAAGTGAATATGCATCAACGACATACTAAGTCTCATTATCATCCATAATCACCAAAAGATCACACCAAAGGACATCATATGAAACTGAATGATTAATCACAAAACATTTCCTTCATAAGTAAGCTAATTACCAGTCACCAACAACCATGATAACTTGATACATAGTGCCATTTCTAGAAATTGAATAATCAACAAAATAACACATCTGATAATCATAGAGAAATCACAATACCCACTAAACAAGTAAAATTTTCCAATTAACCTTATGCCAAAATTAGTCAAGCAATGACCATCACTCCTAACTTAGGAATAACATCCATCATGAGGCACATGAAATATAGACAAGAAACATCAAAACATGTAGACTCAATAGGGTCACAGAGGGTAGGGTCTCACATTCTCCCCCCCTTGAGCTGGACTTCCTCTTGGAAGTCTTTAAAGATTTAGGAGAAAATTCACATTTACAACCATACTATTTGAGAATACTAATTTAAAAATATATTATTCCTCATCCTCTTCATAAAATCAAGTCATGTGTAAGGCTATCACAAAATTGTAATTATGGAAATCTTCTTGTATTGAAGTTTTACTAGCATCATAAGCCTTGAAAAAGAAAATGGGATGACATACACATGCCTTAGATTGTTGTCATAAAACTTAGGAAACTAGTTGAATAACTTATATTTCATGGATTAATTTTTATAATCATCTTAGGATAGGTCTAGTTTTTTAAATGGGGATTCTATGGAGATGATGATGGATCAAGAAATACAAGTATTTAATATCATTGTATTCATTATATGGTAGTAGCATTAATACACTTACCTTATTATTCTTTCATTTTAAAAGGTTTACTATTTTATTGCATAGTATTTTATACGTATTTTGTAAATGTAAGTAAGGATTTTCACATTTAACAAGGTTATTTGAATGAATAGGAATAAGAATCATCATGAAAACCAAAAGTAGTTAGTTCAATATATATATATATATATATATATATATTCATATATTGTATATTTATTAGAGGGTACATGTTTTGAATGAACATCTGATGAGATATTAAATCTATTCTAGTTAGCAATGATTGATCACACACTACCATCTAGAACACTAAGCTATCATCAAATGATATATCTCAAAATGAGTAAAGAAGAATAACATAAGTGAATTTAGTAAGAGTATGCTACAAATACGATATGAGCTTTTGAAACACCAATACCAACAAGGTATAATAGAGCCAAAGTTATTCTTGCAAAATAGGGTCACTCCTTCTTAAGAAGGAAGTTCTTGAATAAAATTAGATATTCAACCTACTCGAAATAATCATAGATTTAAATCTTACCAACAAAGTCTTCAATTACATTCAACCCAATATAATATTTCTTCATGAGTATAATTTATTAGGCATAATTGATGGGATTTAATTTACCCAAAATAAAAAGGACACATTGACTATCAATACATTTTTAATTTGAGTCACTAGGGTCCCTAGAATGTAACTAAATTGAAAAAAAAATCCTTAGAAATGAACCCATTGTTAGGTTCCAAAATTGTAGGTCTAGAATCCTATAACTTCTTCAATACTATTGATGCAAAGTCAAGAATGTAACGTAAGGGTCCATTAAAAGAAAATGGGTGGTGTAAGACCTATGGAAGAAGTGGAAAATATCTCCTACACTCTCATATATATTCCACTCCTATATGAGAGTGGAAAATTTACTAGAATTGAATTGATAATTGATACATTTCATAACTCCAATGTTCATAATTCTCAATGTGTTAGAAGTATTATTGCATTGTTTTACATGTGTATATATATATAAATCAACAAAAGAATCTTACTAAAATTTCATTTTTTCTTAAAGTAAAATTGTTGACTCCTTTTGATGCTATTTCTTTCTTATTTGAGATTGATTTTCAATTCAATTTAATTATTTACTCATGTTAAATAAGTCTTGGATCTCTTACACATTTGGTTGAAAACAAGTATTAGTCTTCTATTTTAGTGAATATCTTAATTAACTACCACCCTTAAATGACACTTAAGGTTTAGTTTTCCTAACGTTTATTCTTAAAGTTTGATAAAAACATTTCGCAACACATTGTCATATATTTTAAAATTTAATCACTTATTAAGTCTGAAAAAAAAGAGAAACTTCTGATTTCCCAAGGCTACTTACTACCTAATTAAAATGGATCTTAAATCCTAAATCTGAGCAGTTATCTTTATTAAGTAGCATACTAACTTTGTTGGGAAACAGACGTTATTTTTTTTGTATTGAATATAGTATGGCAATATTTACATTGTATTGCTACTATAGTTCATCATTTTGGAACAACAAAACTACTGTTTACCTCTTGGTCAGAGGACTGCTATAATTCAGTTTTTGATCTTCTTAAGTATTTTTTACAAAAAAATATACATACTATACGCCCAAAAATTCATATTATATGCCCAGATTGGCTACCAAAAAGAGCACAATAGTCTTGGTTCACCTGTTCATCCCATCTGAAGAAACTTTTACTGATCATCGCCACCTTCATTGGGTGACTCAACTTTGTCTTGCAGGAAAACATCTATAAGTGCTTGATCATTTGACATCATCTCTTCTATTCTCAATATTTGGATTAGCCAAGTCGTCAACTTGTGGGTTCAATTATTGAGGCCCTCTTTGCCTTCTAGGCCTAGCTGCTTCGTTCACTGTATTTTGTAGCTCATCAAAGGCCCTCCTAAAGATTTCTACCTCCTCAAAGTTCAGGTGACAAGCATGTCCGCACCTGACCTCTTCCCTGGTGATGGTTGCCGATCCTTCCCTTATCAATCTCATGAACTTCTCCATGGAGATTTCTATGTGGATTGAAACCTGCGATGAAAGAAAAGCATGAGTGAGTCTTTTTTCCAACTCAATAAATACCCTCTTTACTCAAATAAATTTATCATTGTTTCTCACTTTCCATATATTCCACAAAATCTCATCTCATTAATTAGTAGATTCCAGAATAATTTGCATTTAGAATTTATTTTAAGATCACAAAAGCGAATATCCCACCAATTAATTTTACCATCCTTATTCCAGATTTTTAAATTATGACAAAATAAGTTCTAGATTTCTTTTGCATACAAACAATAAAAAATAACGTGTCTAACCGTTTCTGGCGTCCTACAGATGCTGCAAATATTCAGGTCCAAAAAGTTAGTTCTGAATGGTATTTTTTGTAAAATGACCAACCATTTAAAACATGCCTTTTTGGGCTCCATAGAGTTATGCCAAACCATGGAGAGTATTTTTTTGCCAATCTTTAGTATTTAATGAAATATCCCAACACTTGTTTACATGCTCAAGTACAGAATCATTCATACTCAGTTCATTATATATTGATTTAGCTTTAATACAGTTTAGAGGAGAACCATCTTTCCAAGTGACAATATTAGTAATACCATAGTCTTGCTCCACAATCCTGGAAAAGCATGCATCTTTGCATGCTTCTAAAATTGTAGAGTAAGTTCTAGAATTAGAGTCAGGTAATTCATATCTTTCTCGAATGCTGTCCCAACTTATCAGTTTCCCATTGGATAGGATGTCTACAAACATTTTGGTTCCTTTCTTGTGCCACTTTTTAGCTGAGCATCCTTGAAGTAGTGCAATATTTTTTCCATTATGTTCCAGGTTCCACCAGATGGAGCTGTGAGAGAGACATTTTGAATAATTCTTAAGAGTTATGCTACTATTTTTAAGACAAACATCTTGCTTAGTTAGTTCCCAAGCCTTCCACAGGCTTTTAAAAACAACAGATCCAATCGGGACCATTGGGTGTTTACTGAGGAGAATGTCACTTAGGGGCAGAGATTTCCAAGCTTTAGCCTGTTTTGGAACTACCAAGGTGATGTTATTTCTGACCAATACTTTCCACAATTCATTACCTTCTAGTGACTTTAGAATCCATTTGGCTGCCAACACAATCCCTTGTAGCCTGAGGTCTTTCAGCTCAATGCCCCCATGTAATTTGCTTAGGCAACACCAATCTCACTTAATTGAGTGTCTCTTTTTTTTCCCCTTATGATTTGACCAAAGGAAAATTTTGATCCTTTTCTAGATGTCATTAACTTGGTAGGTATTGAAGAACCAAACAAAGGCAAAATAAATCCTGTACGAGGAGAGTATTTTTTGATAAACCTAGATTCTACCAGCCAAAGGGAGGTATTTTCTGTTCCACCCGCTTAGATTTTTCTCAATCTTTGACTTGACCCAATTCCACATTTCTTTAAGGTTTGGGCTCACCACAAAGGGAATTCCCAAATATCTCACTAGATTTTTGGGTCCTCCCCACTGAAAACCATATCTCTCTAGCCAATCAGGTGATTCTTCTCTCCACCCTAGAAAGGTGGAATTGGCTCTGGACAACTTAGCACCATATGCAAGATAAAAGAGATCAAATTTCTTCATTAAGTATTCCAAGTTACTTTGTTCAAGGTCTATGAAGATGGAGGTGTCATCCACAATTGATTAACTCACTTTCATCTGGAAGACATATCCCTTTTATCTTGGGGGAGAATGTGTTGTCCCTTAAAAGATAGTAGAGCACATGCGATGCTATGACAAATAAGGATGGAGCTAGGCGGTATCCTTGGCGGATGGATCCTTCTAGTGAGATCCTCCCAGTTAGCATACCATTCACATCTACTTACGTTGTGGTGTCTCTCAAAAGAGTGTCGAATTATAACACCAAAGACAAGCAACAAATCATAATTGCCTAAAACCAATAATTAAGTGTTAAATGGAAAAGTGCTCCTATTGATCAAATTAATAATCCGTAATTGAATTATCTCCAATATTGGGTAAGGTGTTCAAGGATATGATCAAATTTAACTAGAGGTTTATCCTCTCATTAGATTGGAAAAGACTCTTATAAATTCCTTAAAACCAAGTTCTTACCACTTAAACATATTTGATAAGATGAATATTTCAATTCAAAGATATTTTATATTTAGTAATTTTATTTAATTTTTATCCAAATTTTGATTAAGAAAGTATCCAATTGCTAGATAAGGAAACCCTTACTAATTCTCTATTTACATTTACTAGAATTGAATTGATAATTGATACATTCCAATAACTCCAATGTTCATAATACTCAATGTGTTAGAAGTCTTATTGCATTGTTTTACATGTGTATATATATATATATATATCAACAAAAGAATCTTATTAAAATTTCATTTGTTTTCTTAAAGTAAAATTGTTGACTCCTATTGCTATTTTCTTTCTTATTTGAGATTGATTTTCAATTCAATTTAATTATTTACTCATGTTAAATAAGTCTTGGATCTCTTACACATTTGGTCAAAAACAAGTATTAGTCTTCTATTTTAGTAAATATCTCAATTAACTACCACCTTTAAATGACACTTAAGGTTTAGTTTGCCTAATGTTTATTCTTAAAATTTGATAAAAACATTTCGCAAAACATTATCATATATTTTAAAATTTAATCACTCATTAAGTCTGGTAAAAAGAGAAACTTCTAGTTTCCAAAGGCTACTTACTACCTAATTAAAATGGATCTTAAATCCTAAGTTTAAGTGGTTATCTTTATTAAGTAGCATACTAACTTTGTTTCCCTACATATGTATTTTCCTACTAACCTTAAATATTTATCACTAAATTATTGGAAATTAAAATTGCCAAGTTTATTTAATATCTCTATAAGAACTTAGAGTCTAAGCTTTAATCGACAAAACTTATTAGAGTATTTCCTGAAGTTGCTAAATTGAATTGTTGTATTATACTTTTATGTTCAGGCCAATGCTTGAATCTGATAGATAATGAAATTCAACGTTCCAAGCATTATCCCTGAAACCTTTTTTCGGATGCTCCGCCTACTCCCCAAGAATCGGTTATTACTTCCAAGCTTACAGGAACTAAAGCAATGCAACTGTTTACATACAAGAATTTTAATATCAAATTTGGATATGGCGGTTCAAGACCATTCCAGTGCCCTCTCTAGGGTGGTCCCCAATGAGACAATGATTTAATCCTGGTTTCTTTTCTATTGCCCAAACTTCTCTCGTTGTTCATTTTAAGCTCTTCATTACTGATTTTTCCATGACTTACACCTACATTTCCCTCTTGTTTAAAATCCACCCTTTAACACCTAGTAACAGTTATCAAAAGAAATGATTTGCAACCAACTTCCCGGACAGACATGAGTCATCCTTGGAAAGGTTTATAGGGGTCGAGGAAATCTCCTTTCATGGATTGATCCGATTGAATCTCTCAGATCTTTATCTCATTTTGCAATGTCATTCACCAAGGATTCGATGCACTTAAATGTAGATGCAGAGATCCATTCATCATAAGATGAATGTACAGAGACTAAGGGTTGATTCCACTAGGAGGGTGGCGATCCTTCATCGCTTCCTAGGTAGAGGGTCATTTCATCTCTCTTCCAAATGAATCACTAAGGCAAATCTATGTTTAATCTTTGTTGCCCTAACACAAGATTGACTCAGCTATGCACAAACTACCAATTCCACAACACTCGAGGGAACACAACATTGCCAATGTACATCTCGACACATGGTAGACACACATATGAATTGTATTGGTAATGTATGGAATTACACAAGGTTTGCACAGACCACTAAGTCTGAATCATCACACAAAAATGACCCAAATCCTTAGAAGAATAAAAGAGTTCCAATATAGCAACTAACAATTGACACATTTCTTTGAGGCATTTAATCAAACATTTCACTAGCCTTGTTTACGCCACTAGCCGATTCCAGGTTCTAAACCATGACAAATATAGGTACTGCATTATAAGAGGGAACATTTCTAGTATAGAAAAATATCTCGGTTTCTCCCTGAAGGCACATATTCCCTTCTTCCTCATGGTAGATTTGAGTCACACAAATAGGCAGATACGTTTTCAGATTGTTCGTTGTATATTCTCAACATTATTGGAGAATTTTTTAAATTACTCTTTGTTTATTCTGACTTTAAAGATTATATCTTTAACAAGGCTGGTTTCTACAAAAGTCTAAATTTTTACAAACATTGTTTAGATGCATTCCTACTATAACTAAATGATGTAGGAAAGCGATTTGGTGATGAAGTTCGGCTTATTTAAATTTCCATAAATATATGGTATGAACACATTGAATACATAACTCAAAAAATATACAATTACGTTTTGTTGCTACTTTATTTTCTTGATGTAATAATTACCTCATTCAGATTCTTTCCACAACTTAGTAACACTTTCTTAATATATATAATGATTACTCAAGCACATGAATAAGATCACATTTCATCTTAACATGGTAAAATAGGAACAAAGCTTTTACTTCGAAAAGAATACAATCATTTTAATTACAACATGTCAAAATTTCCTCTTGTTACTCATATTTCTTCTTGAAGATTACAAAATGAGATGCAACATGTACAGGGACAAATAGTTCGTTTCCTTCACATAAAATGAATTACAACATGCTTCAAATGTATGCATCATAAAAACTTTAAAACTAGATTGCCCTTTAAAAAAAAATCTTTCATGCCACCCTTTCAAGGTTGATTACAACTCTTGCATGGATCAATAAAATTGGAAGTACATGCAAATGAAATAAGGTCCTTTTGACAACTCATCACAACATTTCCTTTACTTACAAGCAACTTTAA
>VDFB02349113.1:0-56182 GCA_007258455.2 Sequoia sempervirens
CATGCTCTTAAGTTAGGGGATTGGTGTCTCCTTAGGGTTTGTGCCCTTCAATTTTGTAAGCAGTGAGGTTTTATTGTGAATTTTGTAACTAGTGATGTTGTATTGTGAGGGTTTTCCACATATATTTGGTGTAATGTGTACTTGTGTGTGTTTAATCTCTAGATTTTGAATTAATCTGTATTAAAATTTTAGAGGGTAAGTTTGAAATGATTTAATGATTCACTCCTAGCCTCTCAGTAGATAGTTGTATTCTAACAAATGGTATTAGAGCCTTGGTTCCTTTGGAGAAGCTTAATCAACTCAGGTAGATCTTGGATAGTGAACACAAATGGCTAGTCAAGAAGGTTCTTTCTCAAACAAACCACCTCTCTTTAATGGATCAAACTATCTTTTTTGGAGTATAAGGATGGAAGCCTACTTTTCATCTTTGGGGTTTGATTTCTAGATGTCTATGGTAAATTCTTATGTTATTCCTACTGTACCTCCCACTAAATAGGATGGAAAGAAAGCGTATGAAGAAAATGCAAAGGCTAAAAATGTAATTCTCTATGGATTGAAAAATTTAGAGTTTGTCACTTAAGTAATACACTGTCAAATAACCCATGATATCTAGGGTAAATTGAAGAGCATCTATGAGGGTGATAAAGTAAAATAGACCAAGATATGAACTTACAAAAGAAAGTTTGAAATTATTAAGATGAATGTTGAAGAGAAAATTCAAACTACCTCCTGAAGGTAGATGAAATAGTTAATGCAATCAGAGGCCTTGGAGAAGAGATGAATAAATACATCATTGTCAAAAAGGTCTTAAGACCCTTTCCATCAAGGTATGACTCTAAAAAATCTATAATAGAGGAAGCAAGAGATCTGGAAAAACTCACTGTTGATGAGTTGCATGGCACCTTCATTGCCTATCAGATGAGAATGAGAGATGCAAATACCTCAAAGAGAGAAGCCACATTATTAAAAGCATCAAAAAGGGAAAAGGTAGAAGCATCTACATCCGAATATGAGAAGATAGATGAAGAGTAAGCTAACTTTGTCAAAAGATTAAGAAGAAGCTCTAGAAAGTACAAAGGTAAGCTACCCTTTAAATACTTTAACTATGGTAAGATAGGACATTTTGTTGGTAAATGACCTTATAGAAAAAAGGATAACACTAAACAAGAAGAGGATTGTAAAAGAAGAAACCCTACTTTTCAAAGAAGAAGAACTTTAAAAACAAGAAGAGCTTATGCACAAAAGAAGAAAGTGACTCATGTAATGTTAGTGATAGCTCAGATGACAACCATGATTGATCATTTGTGGTTAAAGGAGAAGAAACCTTATTTATGATATTAGGATCAACTTCGAGAATCAAGAAAAAGAAGTTCAAGATTCAAATGAAGAAGAGGAAGGGGAAGTGTATCTAGAAGGTGGAATTATCTATGCTCTAGATGAGTTTGAAAGGTTGAGGTCTAAAGGAGAACACAAAGCATAAGAAGCATGCATGCAAAAGAAAATTGAAAATATATCCAAAAATATTGAAGAATATAATCATATGATAATTATCCTAGAGACAAGGGTTGAAGAGGTTACAAGAATAGAAGATGTACTTAAATCTGAACTAAAATCCAAATATGATGAATGCATGAAGTTGGAAGCAAAAATAATGGCTTTGAGAAAAGAACTTGAAAAAGATAAAGAATAAATAGACAAAGGGTTTAAGCTGAAAGGAGGCTCTATAATTCTTGATGAGTTGATTAACTCACAAAAGCCATCACCTTACAAAAAAAAAAAATGCTAATGGCTTCAAAAGTATAGTAGAAGCACAAAGCCCATGGGAAAATGGTGCAAGTCAAGATTCAATAGTCTTAGCTGCATTCTTTTATTTGTATTCTACATTATTTCAATAAAAAAGAAAGATTCAAGGGCCTTATTTGGTTACTAAACTAAGTAGCAAAAAAAAAACTTCAAATAGAAAAACACTAGTTAAAATTTTATTACATGCAAATGAACTATTACAACAAGAATATCTTAACATGCATTTATTAATCTCATACATACCTTGGCTTCAAATCCTCATAACTTATATACCCTTAATGAAAAGGTTTTCTCTCACCCTCATTTTGGAGCCTTAAACTATTTTAGCCCTCAAAGTAATTCTCACTTAGGTAGGAGAAGTCTTCTTGAATAATTCGGTCAACCAACTCATCTACAAGAATGTAGATAAATACATTAAATGAAATCCAAAATTAAATCCAAGCATGCAAAATCTATTGGCCACTCCACATATTGGAGTGATCAGACATATATTGAGTCCTTATTGGCCTTAGAGATATGACTGTAAATTGTTATAACCATCTCTAACACCTTTTATCACCTTACACACAATTGTAGAAATCCAAGTGGCTTCTGCCATACGTCATGGTGAAATCATGGCCATCAAGATGACGTAGGAAGGAATATTTAGGTCATTGTGACATTTCCTTATGCCTAGAGAAGCTCTACCTTAGGCATTTTATTAATGCACAATAAAGACTATAGAAGTTTGAGGGATCATTGGATGTGGGATTTCAAAGGGTAAGTGAGAAATATCTACATGACTATACAAGCTTCACAATTGCAAGCTCTTCGAGAAATTAGGCATCATTGAGATGTAAGAATATGAAGGTCATTTGGATACATCTAGTTCACTTGAGAATTTTCACATCAGCTTGGATGCCTTTAGTCATGTGGACACGTCCACATGGCGATGCAAGTTCAACTCAGAAGGTTTTGTGGAGAGATGAAGTGCATCAAGAATTTATAAGAACACAAGAGGCATTAAAATATATTTGGTAGTGCATGGAAGTCTCACAAGTCTAATAGGGGTTGGATGTTCTACAATTGACAAAGTAAGAATGTATTAGTGGTTGATGGATGAAGGAAGTCAAAAAGGACTTAACATGGATCCAAATAAAGATAAAAGAACTCTTCACTTTTGGAGAATTTGCAAGAATTTGGATGAGAAGAGGAAACATGGGGATTCAAGGAGTATACATATATGATTAAAAGTTCCACAAAGTGCAAATGTAGGATAAAATTTTACAACTCCATAACTTTTTTATTTTCATTATATCTTTCTGAAACTTGAAATGCAAACACCCTTTTGTCTCTTCTAGGTAAAATTACAAAGCTATGTCACACTTTATAAAGGAAACGACCAACGTTGATCCAACTTTTAAACTTGAATCACTAAAAATTGGCATACATGTTTTGAATTTTGATATGATGTAAACTAGAAAAATATGTATTTTTTAGTATATTTTATGTTTGTATTTATTTTATTTTATTTTTTAAACTAGTTTTTAATAAATTAACACTATAATTTAGTTGACGATAAAATGTTAAAAAAATGAAGTTGCATGAGACATCAAACTTTTTATAGTAATTTTTTTTTATCTATTTAGAACTTAAAACTTTAGTGCATGGATATGGGTATGTGTAGGATCATGATGGGCCAAAAAGTGGCGATATGATGGGTGTGGCTGATGAATTTTTTTTACCCAAAATTATGAAATGAAAAGGGTTTTTTAAGGAGATTCTTAGCTTTCCACCAATATAAATTATTCTTTACTTTTAATTTAATAAATAATTATTATTCATTTTCTATTTGAATTACGACTAAAGTTCTTATTGATAGGATGATTGAAAAACATCTATAGCTTTCAAATAGTATCACATTTTTTGAACCTAAAACATACATCACATTCTATGTTTTGTATACTATAGGATTAAAATAATTTGAATTTTATGAAGTTTTGGCCAAGTTAAGGTGGTTAGACATACAAGTTTTTATATTTTTTAAAAGTTGTAATAAAAAATTCATAATTAATTACTTACTTGGAAAAAAATTACAAAAAAATGTGCATCACATCGAGACTATTGGATGCTGTAGATGTGTTGCTAATATATGGTTGTCATTGATTTCAACACTATTAGCCTTCAATACATCAGAAGTTGTATATGTCGACGATATTGAGAAATTTGTTAAAAGAAGTGTTCCAGGTTCCTAGTGGAACTGTGAAGGTCATGAAGGTGTCTTGTTCTATACGTTGAAGATCAATTCTTGTGGATTAAATGGTTTTCTGTTGAGTGTATCTAGTCCATCCATTAGAAGTTTTAGAGGTTCATGTGAAGTTTTGATCGTGCTATGAACATTTGTGTCATGACATTATTTCTGTCAGTATTCCTAAGTGAATTTTATGTCTTTTTGGTAATTTCTATTGCTATGGATGTTTCTTTGTTAGTTCTTGTTATTGTTGGATGCTTCTAGATCATGCTCTATCTTTGTGGTACGCCCACATTGATTGGTGTGCTCGTGGTCAAATTTTTTTCTCTATATGTTCTGTTGTTCATGTTCTTGGCCAACATGATGGTTGTAGCGTGTTGTGGATCTTCAAGGTGAAATTAATTGAAGTCTCTTTGTGTTGGAGTTAATAATTTGGGTCTCCACTATGTTGTGGCTGACCTTGGTGGATTCACATTGAAAATTTATTTGTAAATTTGGGCCGACATTGAAAATATGTCTTATTTATTTGGCCGACTAAGTTGTTGATGTAATCTCATGTTGTAGATATATAAGAGCGATTGTTTCATCAGTGAAAAGTGTGCTTCATGTGCTCAATGTTATCCTATGTGTGTATATATGACTATCATTCAATTACAGAGTAGAGGGTGAAGAAAATTGAGCAAAGTGTGAAGAAGTTTGAGCGAAGAGTGAATAAAGTTGTTTCATCAGTGAAAAGTGTGCTTCATGTGCTCAGTGTTCTCCTATGTGTGTATATATAAATATCATTCAATTACAGAGCAGAGTGTGAAGAAGTTTGAGTGAAGAGTCAATAAAGTTGTTTCATCAGTGAAAAGTGTGCTTCATGTGCTCAGTGTTCTCCTATGTGTGTATATACAAATATCATTCAATTATAGAACAAAGTGTGAAGAAGATTGAGCAAAGTGTGAAGAAGTTTGAGCGAAGAGTGAATAAAGTTTTTCTTTGTGCTTAACTGGAATTGCAATCAAGTTTGTGTAGAAGCTACTTTATTAGTTCACATTTTGGATGGTTTTAACCCAAACTCCTTGTGGATAGTGAGTCCTCTTTTGTATTTGAGTAGTGAGCTCTAGGTAGTGTGCCTGAATGCATGTGCATTCCCCTTTATTATTTCTCATTATACTTTTAACAAGGTATAATATTGTGGACTAACATCCATCGTGGTTTTTCCCCCAATAGGGTTTCCATGTAAAAATCTTAGTGTTTTTTGTCTCTCTAATGTGTTAATTGTTTATGCTTAATTGCTTATTCATCGGCTATAAGATTAAGTTAAGGTTGAAAATGGTTAAATATTCTGTGAAAACTGATTCAACCCCCCCTCTTAGTTGTCTGTCCTTGTTTTTCCAACAATTGGTATTAGAGCAAGTTCCTTTGAAGAATTTTAAAAGCTCGAGGTGATCTGAGATGGCATTATACAAGAAGGACAGTCCTAGATTCAATGGAACAAACTACTCATTGTGGAAAGCTAGGATGGAGTGTCATTTGAAGTGTATTGGTGAACCCTTCTAGAAAATTACAAAGAATCAATATGTTATTCCTTAGAATGGTCCTTCCACTGTTGATGAGATTAAAGAGGTTGAGAATAATGTCCAGGCTATGGAAGCTTTGCTAAGTGATTTAACAGATTTAGAGATGACAAATGTGTTAGGTCTGAAGACAACTCATGAGATGTGGATGAAGCTGGAAACTTCGTATGAAGGAGATGTACATGTGAAGATGGTCAAGCTAAAAAGTTTGAAAGGTAAGTATGAAAATTTGAAGATGGATGAAGATGAAAATATTTCTTCCTTTATGCAAAGAGTAAATGAACCAATGATGGGCATTAGATGTGTCAGTGGTATTCTAGAAGAGGAAGAAATTGTGGCTAAGGTGCTCGGATCATTTCCTCCCTCCTACAAAGCAAAAGCTCATGCTATTGGGGTATCTGCAAGATCATCATGGAAAAAACAAGCCCTTAAGTGGCAAAAAATTTAGAAAAATCAGAGTTAGGCAACTTGACGTAAAAATTTGAATAAGTTATCTATATTATTTCAAAAATATGTAAAAATATAATTTGTAGCAAATTGAATGTAGTTTCTAAACTACTAGGTTTATTTTAAAAAATCTATTTGGTGAAAATTTGAAATTTCAATCATTAGTGTACATAAATTTAAGGGAAAAATAAGAAGTTGGTGTGCATGGATACCCTAACCACAATAAAATGATAATATTTTTTCATAATATTTTTTAGATATAAGTAGAGGACTCATGTCAGATGTGATGCATATTTTTGTAATTTTTTTTTCTTAGTAAATAATTAATTATGATTTTTTTATTACAACTTTTAAAAAATATAAAAACTCATATGTCTAACCACCTTAACTTGGTCAAAACTTCATGAAATTCTTTTTTTTTTTTTAATCTTATAGTATGTGAAGCATAAAATGTGATGTATTTTTTATTTAAAAAATGTGATACCGTTTGAAAGCTATAAATGTTTTTCAATCAACCTATCAATCAGGACTTTAGTCTTAATTCAAATAGAAAATGAGTAATAATTATTTATTAAATTCAAAGTAAAGCATAATTTATATTGGTGGAAAGCTGAGAATCTCCTTTAAAAACCCTTTTTATTTCATCAATTTTGGGTAAAAAAAATGTCATCAACCACATACCCTAAACATACCCATCATATCGCCACTTTTTGGCCCATCATGATCCTACACATGCCGATTGAAGAAAGCAGATCATTGGTGAATGTGACAAGTGATGCATTCATTGGTAAACTTGTTGCCTTAGAGTTGAGAAAATTTGGCGATTCTTTTCCTAAGTTTGAAACTACATTCAAGGCTACTATATTCAGAAGAAACAAACAAAAATATGATCGAGGAGAGATTTCTAGAAAGACATTCAAGTGTGAGGAAGAAATGAAACAACTTGAAGATGAAGAAAGAGAACTAGAAGAATTGGAAGCCCTAATTGTAAAGAAAGAAGGTAGAGGACAAGGTAAGTATAAAGGAAAGCTTCCTATCAAATGTTTTTCTTGCAGTGAAATAGGTCATTTTGCATCAAGGTGTTTTGAAAGAGTTCCTAGATCTAAGCCTTACAAATCTAGATTCCAAAAGAAATTTTATTTTGCTAAAGAAGGAGTGACTGATGATGAATCTGATAAAGATAATGGAAATGAAGATGATTGGGTTTTCATTTCTATCAAGGAAAATAGTCCTATTGCTACTGAATCTACTATAGTTGAGAAAGCTCGTGTAGCCCTAATTGAAGAAAAGGATGAGTGGGTCATTGACAATGGATGCTCACATCATATGATTTCTGATATAAGCAAATTTGTAAGTCTAGAGAAGTATGATGGTGGGGTTGTAATATTTGGAGATAACAATGCTTGTGTGATTTGTGGTAGAGGATCTATTTGTCTTGGAGGTAAGCATAACATTGATCATGTGCTTTATGTTGAAGGCTTAAAGCACAACTTGTTAATTGTTGGATAGATGGTGGATAAGGGTTATGATCTTTAGTGCAAAGATGGAAGATACAGAATATTTGGAAGCTCTGGAAATGTAATTGCTTCAGGTAAACTAACAAAAGGTAAGATTTTTCACCTAAATGCTTCTAGTGAAAGTTGTTTAATTTCTCAAGTAGATGAAAGTTGGTTATGGCATAGAAGGATGTGTCATGTGAATTTTGATAACATAGTCAAAATAAGTTCCACTCAAGCAACAAGAGATCTACCTAAGTTAGTGAAGCCTACTAGCACAATTTGTAAGGAGTGAAGATGGGAAAATAGACTAGAGTCTCTTTCTGGAGCAAGCAATTTCATTCAAATGATTTGCTGGAGCTGCTACATACTAATCTCTATTTTCCCTCAAGAGTCAAAATTATTCATGGTGAAAGGTACTTTATATTGATTATTGATTATTACTCTAGAATGATATGGGTTTCTTTCTTAAGAGAAAAATGTGAAGCATTAGAGAAGTTCAAAAGTTTCAAAGATATGGAAGAAAATAAGAAAGGTCTAAAAATCAAATGCTTAAGGTTAGATAGAGGTGGTGAGTTCACCTTCAGGGAGTTAAAATCCTTTTGTGAAGAACATGGAATCAAAAGATAGTTATCTGCTCCAAGAACCCCTCAACAAAATGGTATTGCAGAAAGGAAGAATAGAACAATTTTGGATGTTGCTAGAACAATGATGATAGAAGGAAATGTGCCCTAGATCTACTAGAGTGAAGTTGTAAGCACTGCTGTGTATACCTTGAACTGGGTAAATTTTAATGGTAATTCTAGTAAGACCCCTTTTGAACTATGGTTTGGTTATAATCCTATTGTCAAGTATTCAAGATATTTGGAAAAAAATGCTACATCAAAAGAGATCATGATATAGGAAAGTTTGATGAAAGAAGTGATGAAGGAATCTTTCTAGGTTACTCTACTAGAAGCAAGGCCTACCAGTGCTACAATAGAAGACTAAGAAGAATGGTTGAGAGTGAAAATGTCAAAGTTGATGAAGATTCTACTAAATCATCCAAACATTGTGGATATGACTCTGATGAAGACAATACAAACAAAGGGAAGAATGTTCAAACACAAAATCAACTTCAAATTGTTCCATATGTTCTGGTAAGACAACCTCAATTTGTTCTAGTAAATCAAAATAGTTAGGAAGTAGAGACAAGTGCAAGTGCAGAAGAAAGAACAGAAGAATCATAAGTTCAAGAGAATCCTAAAAATCCAAGGTATGTAAAGCTAAATCATTATGAAAATCAAATTATAGCAGATAAGAATAAAGGTGTGCAAACTAGAAGGAAGATTGCATAATAGTATTACATGATATCTAAGATTGAACCTAAAGATGTCTATGAAGCTTGCAATGATGAACACTAGATGGAAGCTATTAAGGAAGAATTAATGCAGATTGAAAAGAATAATACATGGGTACTTGTTCTTAGACCTAAAGACAAGAATGTGAATGGTACTAAATGGGTCTTTTGGAATAAGCTAAATGAACAAGGTGAAGTAGTCAAAAAGAAAGCAAGACTGGTATGTAAAGGGTATTCACAAATGGAAGGTATTGATTTTGAAGAAAATTTTTCCCCTGTTGCTAGAATTGAAGCTTTAAGGTCATTTCTTGCTTATGCTGCATACAAGAACTATAAAGTCTATCAAATGGATGAGAAGTAGACCTTATTTTCTAAATGGTGAGCTAGAAGAAGTATACATTGAATAGCCAGATGGATTTCAATTGACTAATGAGGAAAGCATGGTTTTTTCACTGAAGAAAGCTCTATATGGACTCAAGCAAGCCCCCAGAGCTTGGTATACTAGATTGGAAAAATATTTATTGAAGCTTGGATTCAATAAAGGTACTGCAGAAATCAACTTTTATTTCAAATTGGATCATGACAAAGAGTTAATTATTGAGGTATTTGTTGATGAAATTAGTTTTGAAGGAGGTGATAATTTATGTATGAAGTTTGTTGATGAAATGAAGAATGAATTTGAGATGAGTATGATTGGAGAGATGAAGTTATTTCTAGGATTGCAAGTTACTCAGTTAGACAAGGGGATCTTTATATCTTAGTTCAAATATGTGAGAGAGTTGATGAAATTTTTTGGTATGGATGACTCAAAACCTGTTGGTACTCCCATGGTAACCAGATGCAAGTTAACACAAGATGATGATTCTCCTAAGGAAAATAAAAAAAGGTACAAATCAATGATTGGTGGATTGCTCTACTTAACCCAAAATAGACTAGACATTATGAATGTTGTGTGTATGGTTTCTAGATTTGAGCCTGATCCAAAAGAGTCTCATGTGACTGTTGTAAAGAGAATTTTTAGATATTTGAAAGGAACAATTGATTTTGGACTTTGTTACCCTAAGGATGATGATCTTACTTTGAATGCATATACTGATGTGGATTGGGTAGGAGATGTAGATGATAGGAAAAGTACTAGTGGTGGTGCTTTCTTCCTTGGGAAGAAGTTGGTATCTTGGATGAGCAAAAAACAAAATTTCATTTCTCTATCTACTACTGAGGTAGAGTATATTGCTCCTGCAAACAACTGTACTCAAGTAATGTGGATGAAAAAGATGCTAAAAGATATCAAAGTAGTATATGATGAACCTATTGCCATATATTGTGACAACCCAAGTGCTATAAACATATCAAAGAATCTAGTGCTACACTCTAAGACCAAACATATATCAATCAAGTTTCACTTTCTAAGGGAGAAAGTAAGTGAGAAAGAAGTCAAAATGGAGTATGTGACTACCAAAGAATAGATTGCAGATATTTTCACTACGTTGTTGCCAAAAGATACTTTTGAGTATCTCAGAGGGATGGTAGGGGCAATCATCCCTCCTGATAAGAACTAAAAGATGCATTTACTTGCTTCAATCCATGAGCTTCATTGCTACATTCTGATCTGGATTGATGTTTTCTGTGGCTGCTACTCAGGGGGAGTAGTCAGATGTGCAAATATGTGGTTCAAAGCTTGTATGTGGAAAGATAATGCTTATCTTTGCCATTGATGTCAAAGGGGGAGAAGAGTAATGTGAAAAGCTATTGCTTATATGGGAAGAAGAGCCCTGCGGGTGGAAAATCTTGAGAAGAGTTGTGAAAAGAAGAGTCAGAATCTAAGGAGGAATAAGTGTTGATTGTGAGTTGGGTTGATGGTGTTTTTCACATCATTTGTTGCCATCAATGCGAAAGGGTGATATTTTTGGATGTTGTGGATGTGTTGTTGATATGTGGTTGTCATTGATGTCATCACTATTAGCCTTCAATACATCAGAAGTTGTATATGTCGAGGATAATATTGAGAAAATTGTTAAAAGAAGTGTTCTAAGTTCCCAGTGGAACTCTGGAGGTCATGAAGGTGTCTTGTTCAATACCTTGAAGATTAGTTCTTGTGGATTAAATGGTTTTCTGTTGAGTGTAGCTAGTCCATCCACTAGAAGTTTTAGAGGTCTACATGAAGTTTTGATTGTGCTATGAATAGTTGTGTTCTGACAGTATTTCTATCAATATTCCTGAGTGAAGTTTATGTGTTTCTAGTAATTTATGTTGTTGCAGATGTTTCTCTATTAGTTTTTTTGTTGTTGGATGCTTCTAGATCATGCTATATCTTTGTGGTACATCCACATTGATTGGTGTGCTCGTGGTCAAATATTTTTCTCTATATGTTCCATTGTTCATGTTCTTGGCCGACATGATGGTTGTAGCATGTTGTGGATCTTTGAGGTGAAATTAATTGAAGTCTCTTTGTGTTGGAGTTATTAATTTGGGTCTCCACTATGTTGTGGCCTACCTTGGTGGATTCGCATTGCAAATTTATTTGTAAATAAATGGGTTG
The DNA here is from genome assembly GCA_007258455.2 of Sequoia sempervirens. Classification (NCBI taxonomy): domain Eukaryota; kingdom Viridiplantae; phylum Streptophyta; class Pinopsida; order Cupressales; family Cupressaceae; genus Sequoia; species Sequoia sempervirens. Next base: position 11,417 of record VDFB02349113.1, read on the forward strand.
ACATTGAAAATATGTCTTATTTCTCTAGCTGACTAAGTTGTTGATGTAATCTCATATTGCAGATATATAAGAGTGATTGTTTTATTAGTGAAAAGCGTACTTCATGTGCTCGGTATGATCCTGTGTGTGTATATGAAAATATCATTCGATTGCAAAGTAGAGTGTGAAGAGGTTGGAGCAAAGAGTGAAGATTTTTTTTTGTGCTTAACTAGAATTGTAATGAGGCTTGTGTAGAAGCTACTTTATCAGTTCACATTTTGGATGGTTTTAATCCAAAATCCTTGTGGACAATGAGTCCTGTTTTATATTTAAGCAGTGAGCTCTAGGCAGTGTGCCTGAATGTATGTGCATTCCTCTTTATTATTTCTCATTATACTTTTAACATGGTATAATATTATGGAAGTTAACATCCACTGTGGTTTTTCCCCCAATAGGGTTTCCATGTAAAAATCTTGGTGTTTTATGTCTCTCCGATGTGTTAATTATTTATGGTTAATTGCTTATTCATCAGATCTGAGATTAAGTTAAGTAAAGGTTGAAATAGGTTAAATATTTTGAGACAACTGATTCACCCCCCCTCAGTTGTTTGTCCTTGGTTTTCCAATAGGGACATGAGTCCTCTACTTATATCTAAAATATTATAAAAAAATTTATCATTTTATTGTGGTTAGGTGGCCAGACAAACACCTACTTATTTTTTCCTTGAAATTTAAGTACTACTGCATTGAAATTTCAAATTTTCACCAAATAGATTTTAAAAAAAATAAACCTAGTAGTTTAGAAACTACATTCAATTTTCTATAGATCATATTCTTACATATTTTTGAAATAATATAGATCATTAATTATTCAAATTTTACATCAAGTTGTCTAGCTCTATTTTTTTAAAATTTTCATCGCCACTTAAGGTCTTGTTTTTTCCATGATGATCCTACACATACCCATATATTTTTTTCCAATTTTGATAAATACATATTTTTTAAATAAATATTAAAATGTGCATGAATCAAAAAATAGTTGTTTCCATTAGACGTCAACTTTCATATTAAATATTTATCTAAAATGGAAAAAAAAATTATACCATCTTGAAATAGATTCTTTTATCTAGTGCATCATATTTTTTTCAATTTTTTTAATAAGTTTTAGTATTTTTTCTTGGCATGGTAATCAACCTAATATTTTGTGCTGATAATGTAATTTTAGTTAAAAATAAATATAATCAAACTATTAAAACAAATATATTTTTGAAAACTACACTTATGTACAAAAGGGTATTTTAATATTTTTAAAAAAATGTTATTTACATTAGCAGGAGTTGTTGAAACTTCAAGTTTTTCAAATAATTTTATTCTTTTGGTAAATTGGACTCAAAGTGGTGCTCCATATATTTTTAGCCAACAATTTTAGTTGAAAAAGTTGTGGAAGTATCTAACTTAGCTAGAATGAATCTTACTAGATCATATGTTTTACAAAAAATGATATTTAGTTAAAAATACTTAAATTTAGTTGTACTGATAAGTTGGCTAAAAGTGTGACACAACTTTGTGCTTTTACCCTTCTTCAAGGTGATATCTTCAATTTTCCATAAGAACATAAATAATTTTACATAATTGGATTTTCAAACCTTGCAAGAAAAATAATAAGGAAACAAGAGTAACAAAAAAAAGAAGGAAATTATTTTTGGTTGATGAGGATTGCAAGTGAACCTAGATTCTCTTCCATTTGAAACATTGAGTAAGAGGAAATATTCCATGAGCTGGAAAATCATTAGCATTTTGGAAATTCTAGAATTGGAATTCCATAGCTATCTATGTACTAGTCAACCAAGAAATTTTATCGACTTTGTTCTTTCAATGATCCGGGTATTCCATGTAGTCCCTTTCTCTAGTATTCTTTGTCACTCAAGAATCCACTACTCTTTCTATTTCTTCCATATTCTTCTCAATTAATTAATCTATCCACTCTCTTTTGTATCATGCAAACTAGAGTGAGTACCTCCTTATAAACTTGTCTCTTCTCCATAAAATTTGTACAGGTTAACAACATTGAATATGGCTAATATGACTATACCTTCTAGGAGTTCTATCTCATAGGAATTTAAAGAAAAATTCATTAGGATCCTACATGTGGCTATTTTCTTCCATTTTAACTTATTATATATTCCTTGTGGGAACCTCTCCTTTCTTAAATATGCTTAAAACATGTCACCTACTTAGAACTCTTGTTCTCTCCTATACATATGAGTGTGCTCCTTGTACTTGATGGTACTCTTTTCCAAATTTTATTTTACCTCCTTGTGTGACTAGGAAGGTATTCAAAAAATCCTTCTTGTGACAACACTCTTCCTTTATAAATCTATAATATCTCTCAACTTGTCAACACTTCTTAGGTTGTAACCATAATCTATTTAGAATGGTTATTGGAAAATTTACAGTGTACAATAAAAAGTGAAAAATACTAAGCACAAATAACACACAAAATTTTATGCAGAAAACATGGTAAAATTATACTAGGAAAAAACTACAAGCAAAGATCTGTCGTATTTTATTTCTTAGGAAAATTTCATAATTACAAAAATCTTCAAGAGTTACAAAAAAACTGACTTTAAAAGACTATAAGAAATCTATGTTGCAAAATCCTTGTCGAATAAAACTTTCCAAAAATATAAATGGAGACTCATGCAACTACATGTCAATTTTTTTAAAAATTATAATAAATAGCGAGTTGCAAAAACATTAATTTCATATTTCAACAATCTCCCACTTGAAGTTAAAATTCCTCTCTTGTGAATATATCCTCATACTAAAATACCAATGCTAATGATTCCAATCATCTTGTAATATGCAAGCCTGGAGAAGTGTTGCACTAGATGAGCCTCTCTCTACCAATGGGCTTCATCAAAATATCTACTAGTTTTATATCAGTGTGCACATACAAAGTGATATTGAATATTAGTAATATTTGTTCTAGCATGATATGTTGAGTTCTGTGCTAAGTGTAAAGCCGTTTGGCTATCACAATGTAACACCATGTTTTCCTCCTTTACCTAAGATTCACCCAAAATTTTATGAAGCTAAATTTCCTTCTTGCTAGCCTGTGTTGCTGCCATATATTCAGCTCAACTTCAGTAGTAGAAAATACCACCATGTTTTGTAGCTTTGATACCCAACTAAGTGCACCTCTAGGGAAGGAGAAAATATAAAATTTAGTGGAATTTCTCTTATCTTTGTCTCCATCAAAATATACATCCACATACCCATTAACCTAAAGAATTCTCTCACTATAAAAATAGTAGCATTAGAAGTGCCCCTCAAATACCTAAGAATTTACTGAACATAGTTGTCCAATGCTTAGTACTTGTATTTTCCATGTAACGACTGACAACTCCCACTACTTGTGCAATGTTTGGTCTAGTGCACACTATGGAAAACATAAGGCTACCAACTATTGATGAGTATGGTATATGAGACATATGTTCCTTCTCCACATTTGTGCTAGGGAACTAATTTGAAGACAATTTAATATGAATAGGAGATAGAGTACTAACTAGTTGTGCATTCTGCATATTGAAGTGATACAAAACCTTCTCCACATAATTTTTCTATGACAACTGTATTTTCCTATTATTTTTTATTTGTGTATCCTCATACTAAGAATTCAATTTACACTACCTAAGTCCTTCATATCAAATTCCAGATAGCAAGCTAGAATTTCAAATGGATGATTTTATACATACTAGAACTGATTATGAACATCTAATCAACATACAAAATTAAATAATAAAACTATCATCATCATAGCTTTTAAAGTAGGAATAATTGTTAGCCTCACATCTACTAAAACCCAAACTCATAATGAAATTATCAAACCACTTGTACAAGGATCTTGGTGCCTTTTTAAAAATATACAATTTTTTTTATCAAACTATAAACAAGATTCTCCTTGTCTCTTTCCTCAAAATGTTCTAGTTGTTGTATAAAAATATCCTTTCAGAGATCACCATGTAGGAAGGTTTTTTTGCATCCAACTAATCTAACTCCAAATCAAGGCTAGAAACAAGAGCTGAAACAACTCTAATAGTATTTACATATACAACATGTGAATAATTTTCATCAAAATTAATACCAGGAGTTTTGCATAGCTCTTGGCCAACAACCAAGCTTTATACGTCTCCAAATTTGTTGGAAATATGATTTTCATTGATGTCAAAAGGGAGATATTGATGTAAAAAGGGATATTGTTTGCATTATGAATGCCATTGATGTCATAGGATCAATCATAGGAAATATTGATGGAGAGAAGATCATGTTTTGAAAAGTTTCAATATTGCATTAAAAGTTGCAATATTGTCATGAAAAATTGTCATACTATTACAAAGATTAGTTATGGAGGTTTGTGGAGAAAATAGATAGAATATTTGTTGTGGGTTTTTTTAGTACAATATAGATGTATGATTTGCAGGTTCAAAAGATAAGTTATGAGATTAAAATTAAATTATCTTTGCTCTCAGCCATCATAAAAGTTTAGTAGAAAAACCCTAAGGGTTTTAATCATGATTTTCAAAGGGATTTCTATTTTGCACTTGACTAGAAATAGGTAGTTTCTGGTCACTTAAATCATAAATTAAGTTGTAAGGGTCATCGTTCTATCAACCCTTTTCCCTAGTAATTATTGTGTTGGTAGAGTATTAAAATTTCTTAATTTTGGAACTTAATACTTTACCTAGCTTGATCAATGGTAATGATCAAAGCTTGTAGATCAAACAATTGATATTGCACTGCAAAGACCGTTTAAATCACAGTTTCACTTTTAATAGCGCATAACTCAATTGCATTGTGTGATACATGCTTTAGATGATCAACAATGGTGATTGGCGATTGAAGATTGGGTGGTTCCCACACACCCAAAAGATTAAATAGATGATGTTAGCTCGAGGCTATGAAATCACCAAATTCTACCATGTGTCTAGTGGGATGGAGCTCGAGATTATCTACTGTGGCAAGATCAATGGACAATGCACAAAATAGGTGATATAGATCAACGATTGTTGTTGCATCACATAGTTTATACACATTGCATTTGTGTCTAACCTTGGCTAGCTCAAGTTTGCAATATTGGACATGGTACCATGTGTCTGGCATGACATCTACAAAATACATGGCATAGTTTTGTTATTGTATGGTAGGTATTGTGGGTCCCCATGTTAGCTCTATAGGAATGTGGTATACTAACACATGTCAAATGTGATGTTGCAATGATGCATAGAAATCACTCATCACATCACACTATTTCTATACATCATGATTTCAAGTCTTCAAGTACAAAGCTAAGATGCACTAGGAAAATTGCATGTGATGAAGATCTACAATGTAGGTTTAAAGTTAATCTCATCTAACAGCTATGTTTTAAAGTTGAAGTGGTTGAATAGTAATCATGAGATCATGTTTGAAGTTGCAAATCAATGAATAGCATTCAAATATTTGATTCGATACTCAATAGCTAGGCATTAAAACATTATGAAAATGACGAAAATCAATGTAACCAACACAAGATTTTTTTTTTTGCTACAAAGCTATATTTTTAAAGGTGGTTAAAAGGTATGGTGAACAATAAGGCATAAAAAATTAGAAATATATGATATAGATGAAATCATGCATTCATGGTCATTTAATGCAAATAAAATCCCTAGGTTTCATACATGCTAAGAAAAACAAATACAAAGAATTGAGGTGGTGGCGTATGGCCCGAGGAATAAGAGACTTGTCAGTGAAAGAAAGAGGAGATAAGTATAGAAGACTAGAGACAATAGTTAATTAACAAGAGTGAATGTGGTGAGAACAGAGAATACCTAGATTTGATATTGAGCACATCATCTATGATATGCATTGAGTGTGCACAAGATAGAGATAGAAAAATGGTGGGCAAGAGAGATGAGAAGAGATATATGTAGATGTTGAGTTAGTAGCAACAGAGAGAGAAAATGTTTGTAGAGTAGAGTAGAGAATTAGTTGTTACAAAACATGGCCGTAACATTGAATTGGATTCAATTGAATCACTTGTGAACATGAGTTGTAATTCCATAATTTTTTACTGTAAATCTAATTGGTTTGTGCCTTTAAAAAAGTTTGAGTAGGTGCTCAGTTAGGGAGTAGGTGCTTCCTTATATTTGGTGCTCTTAAGTTAGTGGATTGGTGTCTCCTTAGGGTTTGAGCCCTTAAATTTTGTAACCAGTGAGGTTTTCCACATGTATTTGGTGTAATGTGTACTTGTGTGTGTTTGATGTCTACATTTTAAATTAATTTTTATTAAAATTTTAGAGGATAAGTTTTAAATGATTTATTGTTTCACTCCTAGCATCTTAATAAATAGTTCTTTTCTAACAATTGGTATCAAAGCTTTGGTTCCTTTGGAGAAGCTTAATCAACTTAGGTAGATCTTGGATAGTGAACACAAATGGCTAGTCAAGAAGGTTCTTCCTCAAGAAAATTGCCTCTCTTCAATGGATCAAACTGTAATGTCCCCTTTCTAGTTGAAGCACTTAAACCCAAATCTTGAATTCAAAGTGTTTCTCAAAGAGACATTAGAAGCATTAGAGTTAAATAAGTTATAGTGATAATATCTAATAAGATCAAAGAGGATATAAATGTTTCATTCTTGTCAAAGGATTATTCATTTCCTTCCTATCACTCACTATGAATGATTCTTCTATAATATATTTCATAAGTACATTAGGGTAGATATTAAATATCTTTCAAGATTCGATAGATGGAATTCTATTATACTACTTATCGTCATAGTGAATGAATAGAGTCATTATTACTTATAAGGCTCAATAATTGCTACAAGAATCATTATTGGATAGTCGTAAATAATATTATATATATATACACTTGTAAATTACCAAAATATATTTATCAACATATAAATTATATTTGATATAATTAAATTTATTATATATATTAAATATTTATGACAAACATCAACCATTACTAAATTCTTAATTCATTCATTACAAACCATTTATTTACCTCTTTGATTAGTTTCCAGCATAAATTGTAATCATTTATTTTATAACAGAAATTACTTACCTGTTTCTACATATACTCCTTTCTTCTCTTTCCCCATGATGATTGAAGAAAACCCTTTTCAGCGCGTGTTTATATGTGATAAGTTCTATTTCCACTGTTTCTCTATTTCTCTAACTTCTTTTGGTTAGATTGCTGGCAGTGATTCTTTAGAATGTATTCATCTTCCCATCCTCCTTAGAAGCTCGTCATGGTCCCTAAAACCGTGGTGTCTTAGTGACTTTCTCCTTAATTGACTTTAGGACCTCTTTTAATGTGAAAGTCAATCGTTTGATGCCACGGTTAATGTATAGGTATCTTACGTCTAATGTAATTTATTTTAATTATATGTTATGTCCACAAGAATCTCCACTAATCTTTTATTTGGATCACTGCATTTCATTAATATATTATGATTTTATAGATTAGTGTTCATCTATATATTTTAATATTTATGATGATAATATTTAAATTGTTAGTTTTTTTAATTTTATTATTTAGAATGTTATATTTGGTAATAATTATAATATTATTTCAGGATAATTATAATTATAATATATTTCTTAATATATATTTAAATGGTAAAATTTATATTTATATGTAATGATATTCTAGATTATCTTTATTATCTTATCTTGGAAATTGTATTCCACATTATTACAATGGCTATAGTGCATATTTTGGGCATTACGATATTCATTGTACTATTATTATAATATTGTCTTTTGACAATTATAATTATAATGGTATCAAATTGATAATATTTTTGAGTATGTCTTTGCTCTCTTAGTGTCAAATTTGAGGACATGATAGTCCTACTTGCCCAAGATTGGTTGTCCTCAAGCAATAAAAATTCCAAACATCTTTTACTTTAATAGTTACAACTCCTCAACTCAAGAAGCATTTTGACAAGCAAGATTTAACTAATCTTTTAAGCATAAGACACCATGGAGTAATCTTGTTTGAAGAAACATTTGGAATGAAACTAAAACAAAAAAATGAAGTATAAATATACACATATTTTGATATATATGAGAATTGCAAAGTATATTCTTAAATACACATAAGTCGCAAAGTGTGAATGTATGCAAGTCACAAGATATACACATGAATACAAGGTATATGTACGTGAACACCAGTCACATAGTATACACTTGAAAGCATTTGAATACATAAGTCACACTTGAATACATAAGTCACATGGCATACACCTGAATGCACTTGAATACAAAAGGATTGAGTGTTATGAACATCTATACATGCAGGTCTTGAATTGCATTCAAATACACATGATGCATCAATCAAACACAAGCATACATGGGAAGAGCATTCATGAAGTAGATATGCTGAAAACATTTAAGACATAAGCAAACATCTAAATATACAGGAGAAGTGAAGCATATCATAAAATCATTAAACATATGCATGGATTGTACACATGGAGTATTGTAAGACATCTATTGTAGGTATTAGTACATAACTTCATGGAGTCATCAAGTATACATAAAAGCATGAATCATTCACATGTGAACAAATGATTACTTATAAGTCATAGAAATACATGTAGGGATATGCAAGGTATTGTAATAAACATTGGAAAGATCATACACATGAATACAAATGAGATATGTAGATCATAACACAAAGTACACATAGGCATTCAAACATGAGGACACATATCGATTATGAAGTAGATGAAGCATGGAGTATTCATATTAGCACACATGATGCATACATATAGGAATTACACCATAGAGTGAGGAAGAATTAGTCATTACATAAGGAATGAGTATGTAGAGCATTCAAGTACATTCAAATTTACTTCTATGCATGGAATAAATGCATTCAATAAATGAAAAATATGCACATGAGATACATGAAGTGTAATCATTGGGCATGAATTTTAAAAGAAAATTAAGTACACTCAAGCATACACATAAATACACAATATGAAGCATTCATTTGAATATACATAAATCATGAAATGGTCATACATAAAGAACATATGCATAAGAATGCTCATAGATACACTAAAAAAATACAAAAAAATACATATAAGGCATGAATTACACAAACAAAAAGTATACATTTAAGAATGGAATAGTCATGTATTAGAGTACATCATTCATGAAGTGGGAAAATAAGATGCTAAGCATGCCCATGATACATACCATAAAAAGAAAACATAAGGTGGAAAGCATATATTATATATAAATACACAAGAGTAGAGGCATTTAATGAGGACATGAATACATAAGGCATGATTCATACACACGAATATATGTGGGACATTTAAGGAATGAAATATATACTTCACAAAGCATGAACCGTACACATAAATACATGTAAAACATGAATATGCATAAGAAAAACAAGAATACACATCGATATAAGTACTAAGCCACAAGGTATTAAAATATAAAATCATAGAGTATACACTCGAATACAAATACATCTCAAATCCAAATACAAGTCATAGAGTATGCACTCAAATGTAAATACAAGGTCATAGAGTATACAGTGAAATACAAATACAATCATAGAGTACATACTCAAATACAAATACAAGGCATAGAGCATACACTCGAATGAAGTATACCATCAGACAATTGGGAAGGGGATTTGCTACATCCCATACTACACTGTGGACCCATCCACCATCCCAAGGTCATCAAGTATACGCATGAGTATGGAGCATACATAATTGTGGAATATGCTAAACTTCCCTTAATTTAAGATTGATCCTATCAACAAATAATACAAGAAATAAGGAAAGTAATTGAATTATATTTGAATTAACTTAAGATCAATTGTATTAGCTCTATCTAACAACATGTGATTTTGTGATTTTATTTAATTATTTTAACTTACTAAATAGCACCCTGCTAAGTTATTTATTTTCTCAATCATAGGTATGGTCGAATAGGACAACTACAATGGGAATCATCTAGAGTTCTCCTTCCAATCCCAAGAGTGGGTATGATGAGCCCTCTTGGCCCAACAATGGAAGACCGCCAATCATCATTGTGGGTGGGCTACTCGGAGGGCCTTTAGCACTTGCTATCCCCTTCTACACCTATTTCCCATCTCAGGTACTATGATGGAGAGTTCCTCAAGTTGATCCAACCATGTGATAGTTTGGAGGAAGGATTTCCATTGGAGGCCCATAGATGCTCTCTCTAATCCCAAGAGTAGATACGGTGAGGCCTCTTGGCCCAACAATGGCAAATCGCTAGTCATCATTGTGGGTGGAGTACTTAGGGGAGAAATCTAGTACCTGCTCAACCTATCAGTTCCATCCCTCAACCAACTACATGATTGTTTGTTGATACCAACAATTGCATCTAATGATTATCATATTAACAAGTTACCCATAATTACACCATGCTATGGGGATTCATGAATTCATCAAGATATTAAGAGTTCAATGTAAATAATCTATTTACCATATGAATGTATGTGCCACAACCCCTTACAATATTCAATGTTTATATTTTTTATATTTATCAATTATCAAATATTAACAACTACATTAATATCTTTATCAATATCAAAATTTAATATATTTATCAATTACCAATTCCTTATATATTTATCAATCATTAATATTTTCATTCATAACATGTCTAACAAATATTATTTTCTAATTATATAAATGTATTTAAGATTTCTGATTTAGGGGTATGAAAGTACACACCTAATACTTACCACTTTGATCTGCAAAAAACTCTTATTTTCCCAACTAATGATGCTTCCTTCTTATTCTATGTTCAATAGAATGATAGATCATAATTGTCTTCAATATTGTTGAGGGTGCAAAGATGTAATTAGCCTTTATTTTGCATCCTTCCATGGTTGTTTTATGTGGCTACCATACATAATAATTATGATGGAATAGATCATTATAACATCTTTAGTTGTCTAATTTAAAATAACATATTAGCAATACTATAATAGTGGCATGCATCCCCCAAAATGATGATATTAAATAACATTAATTAGACAAATATTATTATGCATAAATTGTATTTATCAAATTTCTATTATATATTTATCATTCATCATATATTTAAGTATATTTATCAATCATATTTAGATATGTCTATTACCCACCAATTGGTATTTAAATTTCCTATTTATTTGCCAAAATAATATCACTGTTTCTATTCAAAATCTCACAATTTTAGGAGGGATATGACACATGGACATAATAATACAAACAAATGACTAATTATAGATATGCAGATTAACAATATATATACATATATCTTGATAATTATTTTACCCTTACACATAGTAACTATGATAAGGATAATGAATGTTAACAACAAAGTAATTACATTCAATGGTTATAGGACATACCTGACCTACATAAATCAAAATGTGTTTCTATATGTTTATAGAATATACCTTCGCCTTGGGTAATTTTGTAAACACTATTTTCATAGGATGGCAGGAAAGTTGCTCTGATACCATTTGTAAAGTCCCCTTTCTAGTGGAAGCACTTAAACCCAAATCTTGCATTCAAAGTGTTTCTCAAAGAGACATTAGAAGCGTTAGAGTTCAATAATTTTTAGTGATAATATCTAATAAGATCAAAGAGGATATAAATATTTCATTTGTGTCAAAGGATTATTCATTTCCTTCCTATCACTCACTATGAATGATTCTTCCATAATATATTTCATAACTACATTAGGGTAGATATTAAACATCTTTCAAGATCTGATAGATGGAATTCTATTATACTACTTATCATCATATTGAATGAATAGAGTCATTATTACTTATAAGGCTCAATAATTGCTACATGCATCATTATTGGATAGTCGTAAATTATATATATATATATATATATATATATATATATATATATATAATCTTGTATATATTTTTTGTGTCCACCACCTATGGGGTATTTATGAGTCTCAATATATATATATATACATTTATCAATTACCAAAATATATTTATCAACATATGAATTATATATATACAAAAACATATTATATTTGATATAATTAAATTTATCATATATATTAAATATATATGTCAAACATCAACCATTAATAAATTCTTAATTCATTCATTTATTACCATTTATTGACCTCTTTGATTAGTTTCCAACATAAATTTTAATCATTTATTTTATAACATAATTTACTTACCTATTTATGCATATACTCCTTTCTTCTATTTCCCCTAAATGATTGAAGAATACCCTTTTTAGCTAGTGTTTATATGATAAGCTCTATTTCCACCGTTTCTCTATTTCTCTGACTTCTTCTGGTTAGATTGCTGGTGTTGATTCTTTAGAATGTATTCTTCTTCCTATGTCCCCCTTAGAAGCTCGTGATGGTCCTTAAAATACACCATGATCTTGTGGAAAGTCACAACCCTTCCAAACTGTGGTGTCTTAGAGACTTTCTCCTTTATTGACTTTAGGACCTCTTTTAATGTGAAAGTCAATCATTCGATGTCATGGTTAATATATAGGGATCTAACGTCTAATGTAATTTATTTTAATTATATATTATTTCCACAATAATCTCCATTAATATTTTATTTGGATCACTGCATTTCATTAATATATTATCATTTTATAGATTAGTCTTTATCTATATATTTTAATATTTATGATAATATTTGAATTGTTAGTTTTTTTATTTTATTATTTATAATGTTATATTTGGTAATAATTATAATATTATCTTAGGATAATTATGATTATAATATATTTTTATATATATTTAAATAGTAAAATTTATATTTATATCTAACGATATTCTAGATTATCTTTATTATCTTATCTTGGAAATTGTATTCCACATTATTACAATGGTTATAGTGCATATTTTGGGCATCACAATATTCATCATACTATTATTATAATATTGTCTTTTGACAATTAGAATTATAGTGATAGAAAATTGATAATATTTTTGAGTATGTCTTTGCTATCTTAGTCTCAACTTTCAGGGACATGACACAAATTATGATTTTTGGAGTATAAGGATGGAAGCCTACTTGTAATATTTGGGGTTTGATTTCTAGATGTCAGTGGTAAATGCTTACGTTATTCCTACTGCACATCCCATTGAACAGGATGGAAAGAAAGTGCATGAAGAAAATGTAAAGGTTAAAAATGCAATTCTCTGGGTATGTGCAGGATCATGATGGGCCAAAAAGTGGTGATATGATGGGTATGTGGCTGATGACTTTTTTTAACCCAAAATTGATGAAACAAAAAGGGTTTTGAAAGGAAATTCTCAGCTTTCCACCAATATAAATTATGCTTTACTTTGAATTTAATAAATAATTATTATTCATTTTCTATTTGAATTATGATTAAAGTCTTGATTGATAGGCTGATTGAAAAACATCTATAGCTTTCAAATAGTATCACATTTTTTGAATCTGAAACATACGTCACATTCTATGCTTCACACAATATAGGATTAAAAAAAATGATTTTCATGAATTTTGGACCAAGTTAAGGTGGTTAGACATACGAGTTTTTATATTTTTAAAAGTTTTTATAAAAAAATCATAATTAATTATTTACTTGGGAAACAATTACAAAAACATATGCATCACATCGGGACATGAGTCCTCTACTTATATATAAAATCTTATAAAAAAATATTATCATTTTATTGTGGTTAGGGTGGTCAGACACACACCTACTTATTTTTTCCCTAAAATTTAAGTACTACTGCATTGAAATTTCAAATTTTCACCAAATGGATTTTAAAAAAAATAAACCTAGTAGTTTAGAAACTACATTCAATTTGCTACATATTTTATTCTTACATATTTTTGAAATAATATAGATAACTTATTCAAATTTTTACATCAAGTTTCCTCTCATTTTTCTGAATTTATCGCCACTCAAGGGCCTATTTTTTCCATGATGATCCTGCACATACCCTCTCTAGGGATTGAAAAATTTACATTTTTTCAAAGTCATACACTATGAAACAACGCATGAGATCTAGGTTAAATTAAAGAGCATCTATGAGGGTGATAAAGTAAAATAGGCCAAGATATGAACTTACAAAATCAAGTTTGAAATTCTTAAGATGAATGATGAAGAGAAAATTCAAACTACCTCCTGAAGGTAGATGAAATAGTTAATGCAATCAGAGGCCTTGGAGAATAGATGAAGGAATCCATCATTGTTAGAAAGGTCTTAAGACCCTTGCCATCAAGGTATGAGTCTAAAATCTCTATAATAGAGGAAGCAAGAGATCTGGAAAACTCACTATTGATGAGTTGCATGGAACCTTCACTGCCTATGAGATGAGAATGTGACATGAAAATACCTCCAAGAGAGAAGCCACATTAAAAGCATCAAAAAGGAAAAGGTAGAAGCATCTACATCTAAATCTAAGAATATTGATGAATAATAAGCTAACTTTTTCAAAAGATTAAGAGGAGGCTCTGGAAAGTACAAAGGTAAGCTACCCTTTAAATACTTTAACTGTGGTAAGATAAGATATTTTTCTATTAAATTCCCTTATATAAAAAAGGATAACACTAAATAAGAAGAGGATTGCAAAAATAAGAAACCCTACTTTTCAAGGAAGAAGAACTTCTTTAAAAATAAGAAGAGCCTGTACACAAAAGAAGAAAGTGACTCATCTAATCTTAGTTATAGCTCAGATGATGACAATGACTTCCCCTTTGTGGTTAAAGGACAAGAAACCCTATTTATGGCATTAGGATCAACTTTGAGAATCAAGAAAGAGAAGTTGAAGATTTTGATGAAGAAGAGGAAGGGGACATGTATCTAGAAGGTGAACTCATCTATGCTCAAGATAAGATTGAAAGGTTGAGAAAGGAAAACAAAAAGTAGAAGAAGCATGCATAAAATAAAATTAAAAATCTATCCAAAAATATTTAAGAATCTGATGAGATGATAATTATCATAAAGACAAGGGTTGAAGTGGCTAAAAGAATAGATGTACTTAAATATGAACTACAATCAAAATTTTATGAATGCATGAAGCTAGAAGTAGAAATAATGGCTTTGAGAAAATAAATTGAAAAAGATAAAGAACAAATAGACAAAGGTTTTAAGCTATAAGGAGTTCTATAATTCTTGATGAGTTGATTAACTCACAAAATCCATCAAAATAAAAATCTAGTATTGGTTTGGAAAAAAGAAAAGGTCCTATAAATAGCACATCTATAAAATTATATGATAGCTTCAAAGAAAAAGTCCTAAAGTTTGAGAAAAAGAAGGAAAATGCTTGCACTAAATATTCTAAAGAGAATGCCTCTAAATATGTAAAGGCAGATGCAAGCACTACTGATGTGAAGAAATCAAAAGGAGAAATGAAGCCCAAAGAAGATAAGAATAATAATAGGTCAATCCATGCAAATTCAAGAAAGATCTGCAAAAATTAAAGGAAGTTGATGCAAATGGTTTCATGAGGGTGAGAGACCTGAAGAAGCCAAAGTCAAGAAGACCTCCTGATCTTATACAAAGAAATTCTATGACCCAGTATTCTTCATTTTTCTATGGTTACTATTATACTTGTAATCAGATTGGTCATAGGACTAGTGAATGTAGAGTTGTACCTAAGAGGAGAAAAAACTTTGTGAGTAGGAATTCATTTTATCCTTTGATAGATACAAAATTAATATGCTATAACTATAATAATTTTGATCACATAGTTAGAAAAAGTAGAAAAAAAATTGTAAGACTGAAAGTACAAAATAAAAAGAAAGATATGTTACCCAGAGTGAACAATGGCTCACAAACTGTCTACAAAAGAGAAAGATAAGGTAGAAAATAAATCCAAGAAAATGTGGAAAGAAAAAATTAGGAGACTACACATTTAATGATTTCTCAAATAACTCTCCATGCCAAGAAGCAAAAATTGTGGGTAATAGAAAGTGGTTGCTCAAAACACATGATTAGTGATAAGAGCAAGTTCATCAAAATGAGTAGATGTAAGGAAGGATTTTTCAGTTTGGGAGACAATATTGTAGTGAAGATTCGAGGTAAAGTAACTCTTAGCATAAATAGAAAATTACCTACACATGATGTCCTTTATGTTGAAGGATTAAAACACAATTTTCTATGTGTTAGCAAAATGTGTGAAAATGGATACAAAGCCACATTTAGTGAAAAAGGTTGTAAGATAAGGAAATATGGGAGATTAGTTACATAAGGGAAAATAACTGAAAGCAATATTAATAATCTTAGTGACATGAATGCTAATAGCTATCTATTGGGATAGATTGATGAGAGTTGGTTATGGAATAGAAGAATGAGTAATACCAACTTTGATAATCTAGTAAAAGTGAGCTCAATGAAGCTTGTTAGACATATTCCTAAGATAACCAAACCTACAAACACCACTTGCAATCTATATTAGCAAGGCAAGCAAATGAAGGTCATATTTTAGATAAAAGAGTATTCAACTACAAAGCCTTTAGAGGTAGTGCATACCGATCTTTGTGGCCCCACAAAGACAAGAGGACTCAAAGGAGAAAGGTACTTCATGTTGCTAATAGATGATTACTCAAGAATGACATGAGTAACCTTTTTGAAGGATAAGTCTGAGGCATTTGAAAGATTCAAAATATTTAGGGCCATGGTTGAGAAGTAGATTGGTCAAAGAATAAAATGGTTAAGGTATAAAAGAGGTGAAGATTTCAACTCAAATGAGTTCATAGAATACTATGAGAAGCATGGGATTAAAATGAAATACTCTACAACAAGAACTCCACAAAAAATGGAGTTGTTGAAAGAAAGAATAGAATAATCAAAGAGATGGAAAAAACAAACAATGATAAATGAGGCCAAGATACATGATGTGTATTGGAGAGAAGAAATACATACAACAATATATACCTTGAATAGATTTCAACAGAGGGTAAACAGTGAGAAAACCCCTTATGAACTATGGTATGGAAAACCTACTTTTGTTAACTACTTCAAAGCATTTGGAAACAAGTGCTACATGAGGAGAGAAGAAGATAACTTGGAAAGCTTTGAATCAAGATGTGGTGATTGAATATTTATTGGGCATCCCACCCAAAGAAAGGCCTACAAATTCTATGAAAAAAGGATGCACAAAATTGTAGAGTATCATGTTGGAGTTTAGGTGAACTCCTCAAACACCCCAGAATCACCTGCAAGACAAAACTTCCACAAGAGAGAAATGGCAAAAATATCATGCTATCATTAAGATGCAAGGATGCCAAATTGAATATGACATGATTAAAAATGTACAAAATGCCTGAATATATAGGCATGAGAGAAAACCTAAGATGCATGAGATGTTGCCATGTGTCTTGATCTAACAACATGTGACAACATGTGAACCCTATCTAGATGATTATTAAATATTGAGATAAGTTATAGAAGGACAACTCATCTTCTAGAAGGAATCTTATCCCACCAAACAAGTAAGGGAATATTATCCCATTTATTTATGATTTATCTAATAATGCAACCTAGGACTTAATTAATTAAATGCAAGACCTAAGTTAACTTACGCTAGTGTAATAATTAATTAATTAATCACACTAGCATATCAATACCAAGGTTGATGGAGAATTGAAACATGTTAAACCTAATAGAGCTATTAGTGAAGAAGAATTAGAGTCGAAAAGGGAAGTAGCTGATGAAGAGCTTGAGGAAGTAAATGAAAAGGTACCTAAAATATATGGTCATTTGGATCATCCAGTAGAATAGATCATTAGCAATATAGATGAAGGAGTTCAGACAAGAAGAACTTCAAAGAACAAAGAGAAAGTAAAATTTTCTCTCATTTCTCAGATAGAGCCTAAGAGCTATGATGAAGATAGAAAAGATGATAATTGGCTAAAACCATGGAAGAAGAACTAAGCCAAAATGAAAAAAAAAACAAAACTTGGGAATTAGTTCCAATACCCCCAAATAAGAATGTGATAGGTAAAAAGTGGGTCTTTAGAAACAAGCTCAATGAGGATGGAGATGTTGTAAGGAATAAGGCCATATTGGTGTGAAAAGGATATACACAAGTGAAAGGTATCGATTTTGAAGAAAATTTTTCTCTAATTTCTAGATTGGAAGCCATAAGAATGTTTCTAGCATTCTCTTTTTATAATAAATTGTAAGTCTATCAAATAGATGTCAACTCTACTTTCTTAAATGGAAACCTAGAAGAAAAAGTCAATATAGAACAACCTAAATTTTTTCAACTATCAAAAGAAGAATATTATGTTTGTAAATTGAAGAAAACACTGTATGGTCTAAAAAATGCACCTAGATCATGGTATTTAAGACTAGAAAAGTACCTGTAACAACAAGGATTTAATAAAGAATGTGTAAACAACAATATGTACTGAAACAAAAGATATAGGCCACCCTAGATCCTTGTGGAAGATAGGTTGAGCTAGGGGTTTAGGACCTAGACCTATTTCTCTCAAGTTTCACTCAAATAAACCCTAAAGATCTCAATCCAAATGTAGAAAGGGGGAAAGAGATCTTGCAATAGGGTATCCTAGGGTACGATTAAAGACTAAAAGGGGGTTCACCACCAAGCTAGGGCTTGGAAAGACTATTAATATGAAAGATCTAATTATGAAACTTAATGATATGTAAGACTTGAATAGATGACCTAGAAATGAATGCAAAATAGAGTAGAAATTTGAGAAATCAGAATTCTGTACCTAGAAACCTGAATGTGCCTAGAATAACCTCTGAAATCCTAAAAATGCAGAATTTAGGGTACACTAGGATGGGAGGATCAGTCCTAGGCTAGGGTTTATGTGCTGAAACAAGAATCAGATAGTGATGGATCTAAATCTTTAGAAATTTGGGAAATTGCTTATACTGGGACTCATATGCCACTTGTAGTGTATCAGTCCCATCTTGATTTTTGGAAAGTCAAAGTTGAAATCTACTCTCCAATCTCTACTCTTTATTCACAATTTGATTTTTAGATCCGAAACTGTAACAAGAGTTGCAAAATAGAGTGTAGCGTTGATTTTCTTATGGGGTTTTCCTTGGTAAAACCCCTAATATGGTCATTAAAAATTGATAGAAACAATGGATCTTACAAGTAAATGTGTATAAAAACCCTAATATTAAGTGCATCTAAGATTAGTAAATTTGAAATGCAATGCAACCCTATTCTAATGCTCTAGAATGAGATGCATGAATGAAGAATGAAGATGAATGAATCACTTTGGGAGATGTATAATCACCCTCATAAGTCATAATAAGCCATGTACCTTCCTTAGGTTGAAATTAGAATGATAATGGAGTATGGAATCACTTAGGAAACAAGTCATTATGTTTGGCTTGATGGCTAGTTGCATCTCCCCAACCTAGAATCCATCATGATTCACCATAGGTAACCATCATCAATCCTTAAAAATGCTAGATCTTGAATGAAAGTGAGCTTGAAGACCTACAAAAACATAGTTATGCTGCTCCAAGACTTCAACCTTGCTTTCTCTTGAAAACTTGAATGCTCTTGTGAAAGTATGATTGAGTTCTTGTGAATGCTTAAACCTTGAATTTGTTTCTTTAGATGATAATAATGACTTGAAATCTTGTTTATATGGGAATTACACCTAATTTACCATTTATTGGATCTCAAAAGCTGACATCAACCAAAATTTTAAATTAAAAACTTGAATTTACCGCTCAAACCCTAAAAAGGGGCCACACGGGACTCATATGCCACTTGTTGCGTATGGGTCCCACCTAGGGGGACTCATACTCCCAAGGTGGCATATGAGTCCCACCCTAGTTTTTTGAGGTGGGCCAATGATGGGTTGATAGAAAATTTAATAATTTTGTTGATTTTGTCAAGATTTTAGTTGAAATAAGCCTTGATATTTGAAATAAAGGGTCTTATGGGCCTATTAATGATGATTTAAAGGGCCATAAATGCAAGGGTATGAAAATAGGTCCAGATGAAATGAGATATTATACCATCTGCAAGAAGGGATTATAAATTTATTCATTACATATAGCCCCCACTTTAGCACCCATATGACTTTACGTGCATATGCAAGCTAAAGGAATCCAAACAATAAACTTCATTTCATAAAAGGATACTGATATATATTTACTTGCAATATGGTAGAATGCAGCCCCCACAGTAGCTATCTACCAAACCACAATTTTAGGAACTACATCCTGCAACACCAATTCATTTATTGTTCAAAAATCCTCTTATCTTACTTCTCCTAAGAATCAAATTCGAGGGTAGATGTATGCCCCCCCCCTTCATTCCATTTACTTTATGGAGGTGGAATCAAGGTAGCAGTCTAACTGCATCAAATTAGGTAAATATGATCATAGGGTATTTCCAAGTATCATACCACATAGTGGTAGATAGTTGATGAGAACGAGAACAAAACCACAATTCCATTGCAATAGATGAAGTTGATAATAGAGTTTGCTAGCCCCCAATATGCAGTTTGACTTTGTTGGAGACTTAGTAAGAATTCCTAGCCATTGAGAATATGTGCCTCCAAGACTCAAGAGTTTGTAGGAGGAGGTAACTCGAGGCTACCTACAGTATCAGGTGAGTTGATCCTTATCTGCCTTAGCTTTATCTTTAAGCATTTATTTTATGTTTTTATGCATTTATAGGTAGATTTAGGTCTCTAGAAAAGTTTGTAAAGCATCCCTTTTTTCACAAAGTGTCCCCTCTTTTCACAAAGTGTCCCACTTTTTCACAAAGTGTTCCACTTTTTCACAAAGTGTCCCACTTTTTCACAAAGAGTCCCATTTCTTTGCGAAGTGTCCAAAAAGGGAAATAAAGTGTCTAGGACCCCTAGAAAGTACACTAGAACAACTTCGGCACACTTTTTGACTGTTGATGTATAGATTTAATATTTTGGAATGGTTATAGGACATGTTTTTTTCCTTTTTGTTAGATTCCACCTCGGTCACGATAGTCTCTCAAGGGCAGAAAATTATGTCGCCTACAAGACCTAGTCTGAACATTATCATAGGTAGACACTGATATTTTATAGACCACCAAGTTTTACTTGGCATACCTCATGCCTCCCACGAGGTACCATGATGCCATGTTGATGGTGCTTGTAGAGAGATGGGATGCCAATACCTGCACATTTTTCCTACCCACCGGTGAGATGGCAATCACCCTGGAGGATGTGCATCACATCCTTTGGGTTCCCATTTGAGGTGATACCGTGCGCTTCACTGGGATTGTACATATGGAAAAATGTGAGCAAATATTAGATATTGTCTAGGAGGAATTTTTTGAGATGAGATTGTAGGGCCATGTATTGAGCTAGCATGGCTACTCTATGCGCTATCACTAGTCTTGAGATAGATTATGATATTCATAGTAGCACTAGTACTCATCCCTAATGGACGAGGAGCACACCTGGATGAAGGTCTTGTTCACGTGCTCATGTGGATGGAGCACCACAATATTGTATATGCCTACAGCCGCAACATTCTGGCACATTTATTTTATGATCTTGGATGATTTGTGTATTGTGAGGTGGATAGTATGGCACATTGTATGTTATTGCAGGTGTGATTCTTAGAGCATATCACATGCACTAGACTGATAGGGTTCCCATCTATATCTACCCTCGAATACCCACGTGCATTCAGTTATCCACTAAGATGGGCATTGAAGTATGGGTATTTACATTTTTGGAGAGTCAGATTCAATTGACTGGATCAAGAGATCCTATGGATACCATACTAGCTAATACCAAAGTGGTTGGATGAGACCAGAAATTTGAGGAGGATGCAGATGGATAGATTTCTATTTGGAAAACATGATTACATAGTAAGACCATTCTACTACAATTGTGTCATGTGGAAGTTCAAGAAAATACAAGTACCGTGTAACTAGTACGACCCTTTTATAAGTGATCAGTGCAGAGTGCTCGAAGGCCTAAAGATATAAGATGATTCACCTTTGTTGATGTCATCTTTAGTGACTCAGATGATGATGAACTTGATATTCCCCCTTTCTCTAACGTTGATGATGTCGATGCTATAGATGTGTATGAGGAGTGGTGGGTAGTTGTATGACCAGCTCCTGTGTTTCCCCTAGATTAGCATATAGGCTTCAAAAGACCACTTCCAGATCAAAGGGATGAGGATGAGGAGATAGTTAAGGATACATGGCTCAGGGCTACCAACCTATTTACAAATGAGATAGATGATAACTATGATGAGGAGGTAGACCTTGATTATGAGGGAGAGGAGGAGGATTAGGAGTAGGATGAGGAGGAGGAGGAGGAGGAGAAGTTGTTAAGTGAGGGTAGTGATACGACAGGTGAGGGTCCAGTTGCCCATGAGTGGAGAGATCCAACTCCCACTTGTGTTACTAGATCATGGTCAGTACCCACAGAATACACCAACACTTATGAGCATGGAGAGGCTAACACATCCTCCATGCCTCCTACATAGGATGAGACTATCTTTACACTGTTGGTTGGAGATCTAGGTGATGAAAATTTATTTATTGTTATACTTATTCTTATGATGGTAAGGAAGCTAAGGTAGCAGAATAAATTCCTACACTAATATTGAGAGGAGAATAATTCAAAACTTTTACAAATCTTTAGTAGTTACAGAAACTTAAAGAAAATAAAGATAAATATCATGCATACCATGACACGATGATTTACGTGGGGAAGACCCTTTTAGGAGAAAAGCCCCACATTCCAAAATTTTCCCAATATATTATTCAGTAAATTAAAAAGATTATAATATACTTGTAGAGCAAGCTTCTCATAGGAGTATCACCACTCAAAGATCAAGATACAACATGACCACTATTAGAATCTCAGAAATCATCACAATCTCTACTACAGTTGTAATACAACTCCCTCATAAAATAGATTTACATTCTAGGGCAAGACAAGCGAACAAAATATTTTCCATTAGATCTAAAACCTAATAACGAATGATGTAGATTTACAATATATCCTATATTTAATGTATGGTAGCCATTCTAGAAGTTTTTTGAAAAAGTTAACATGCTTACATTTCACTCCATGCTACCATTGTAAGCACCTATCGGTGTAACTCAGAAACATATATAAATATATATACATCCTATCAACAATAAACCACATATAATTGCAAGGTTCAGACACATTTTCCCAACAAATTTCCCACTTTTTGAAGACCTTGCGAGCGTAACGTAAGTGTGTAAACATCATCTCTTTAATTGCTAGGGGTTGAAAGGCGCATAGTCTCTGAACACCATATAAACTTCTCTATGCTTACAAGCTTGGTTAAAGAATCAAAAACATTCATCAAAGTCTCTACCTTAACTAGCTTCACCCTATCATCTTTGACCATATATCTAACAAAGTGATACTATACATAAATGTGCCTGGTCCTGGCATGAAATGTCAGGTTCTTGGCTCGAAATATCTCACTTTGACTTTCACAATAAATTGTCACCAAACCTTGCTTTATTCCAATATATGAACACAATATCTTAAGCCAAATGGATTCTTTATAAGAATGAGTAGCTTCCATATACTTTGCTTCAGTAGTGGATAAAGCAACCACAACCCATCACTTACTCATCCAACTAATTCCACCACCAACTAAAGTAAACACATAAGCACTGGTGGATTTTCTGCTATCAACATACTTGCATAGTCTAAATCCACATAACCATGAATATGAAGGAAAATCTTGTCTTCAGTCACAAATTACTATGATAACATAAGGAATAATCTTAGGTACCTCATAAATATTTGAAGACTCTTTTAACTATATCCCAATGAACTCTACAAGGATTAGACATATATCTGGAAAGAAATCTCATTGCTTGGGAATTGTCTAGTCTAGTACAAAACATAACATACATAAAAATTCCAACTACACTCTGGCAAGGAACTTTGGTAATGTCTTCCATCTTTTATGGGGATATTGGATAATATGAAATAGATAACTTTGTTCCAACTAAAAAAAGAACACACAATTGTCTAAAATCTTGCATATCAAACCTCTATAAAATTGAATTTACATACTTACTTTGGCCAAGCCATAGCTTTCTGTTCACTCCATCTCTTTTAATTTCCATCCCAAGAATATGTTTAGTTGTACCAAGATCTTTCATTTCAAATTTAGCAACAAGTTGAGATTTTATTTTTGAAATCATACCTTTCCCTTTGCTAATAAATAACATATCATCAACATATTTAATGCAATAAACAGTAAATGATCACCATCAATTTTATAATAAACACAATGATCTAATTTAGAACGCTCAAAATCCCAACATCAACACATATGTATCAAATTTCTAGTACCACATACTAGGACTCTGTTTTCAGCCATGCAAATATTTCTTCAATTTGAAAACCAATTTACTTTTACCTTTAATAATGTAGTGCTCTAGCTATGTCATATAAATACCCTCCTCCAAATCACCATGAAGGAAAGTATTTTTCACATCCGTTTTCTCAACCTCTAAATCAAAAGCAGTAGCAATAGAAACTAAAAATCTAATGGATGTCATTTTTGCAATAGGGGAAAATATATCACCATAATCAACACCCTCAACTTGAGAGTAACCCTTCGCAACCAACCTTGCTTTTTATTTCTCAATACTTCCATCTAAACCAATTTTTTTCTTGAACACCCATTTACAACCAATAGGTTTTCGTCCTTCAGGAAATGGTACAAGATCATATCTATCATTCTTTTTCAAAGATGCCATTTCTTTATCGATAGCAATATTCTAGGATTCTGCAACATTCATACCTAGTGCCTCTTCTATAGATTTGGGTTCATCCATATTAGTATTTAAAGAAAAAATACATCTCCAATCATCAGGCGTATACCTTTTAGTTGGTTGTCTATGTCTTGTAGACCTATGAACACGTTGAGTTGTAGGTTCTTCCTTCTCTTCTAAAGATCTAGAGCTAGATGAGCTCTCCTCAACTTCTCATCTATCCTTGGGCCTCAATTCAACTTTCTCAGGTGTAGAAGGAAATTGAATCAAATCTTCATGTTTATTTTGTTTTGGATGCAATATAATAGAAGAAGGCTTAGTTTCTCTAAAAATAACACTTCTACTATGTATTACCTTCTGTACAAAAGGATCCCAAAGCTTGTATCCTTTTACACCATAAGTATATTTGATGAAGATACATTTCATAGCCTTGTTCTCCAAATTTTTTCACTTCTCCTTTGGCACATGTACATATGCCTCACAACCAAAAAATATAAGATGTCTCAATGAAGGCTTGCAAGCTGACCATGCCTCTATAGGAATATTATCAACAAGAGTTGATGTAGGAGACTTGTTAATTAGGTAATGGGTAGTGGCAACAACTTCATCCCAAAAGCATTGTTCTAGACCAATACCACTCAACATACTCCTAGCCTTCTCCATCAGTGTCCTATTCATTCTCTTAGTAACTCCATTTTTTTGTGGAGAATACAAAGTTGTCTTCTATCTATGAATACCACAATCTTTACAAAATTTATCAAAATAATTAAAACAAAATTCATCTCCATTATCACTTCTTAAACATTTTATTTTCTTTCCAGTTTGCAACTCAACCATTGGTTTAAATTCTTTAAATCAATTGAAAAATTAAGATTTACTCTTTAGGAAATATACCCACTACCCACACTAAAATCATCAATAAATGAAACACAATATGTGGATTTACCAATCAAAGGAACTTCTACAAGACCAAACACATCGGAATGAGTAAGATCTAATACACAACAAGATTTATGACAACTCAAGTAAAATTGAACATGGTTTTATTTTGCATAAATGCAATGCTCATAGAAATCAAATTCAAGATTACAATCAGACAAACCTTCAACAAGGTTTTTATTTTTCAAGGTCCTTAGACCCTTTTTTCCAATGTGGCCAAGTCTTTGGTGCCATAACATAGTTTTGTCTATAGGTAACTCTGTCTCAAAAGAAATAGTACCCTTGGGTACCCAAAAGCCATGACCATTTGTTGAAGGTGAAACCCTCACTTCTTCCACAAACTTTCTTTTCATAGTACTATTGCACTCAACAGTGCATGCATGAAGCTTATACAATGTTCCATATGTGACACCTCTAGCAATCACCATAGCACCTCTGATCGTCTTACATCCTGCATCAAAAAATACTACCTACACACCTGCATCTATTAGTCTACTCACAGATAACAAATTTCATGCTAATATAGGGATATGCAACACACCATTAATCATTTTTTATTCTACCATAAGGAAACCTAATTTTAACTTTACCATAAGGTGATCCCACAATATTGGTTTAACATTTGTGGACAAATTGGACACTGAATTGATTTTTTCTAACTAAATCTTCACTTTCCGACACATATAGTGGCTAAACTATGAGGAATTTGAAGATGATGCAAACTAGTGATTTGTGACATTTTGTCTGTAGATTCTAAATACATTTTTTTCAATTTTTTTAGAATTAGATTGCACTTCTTTTTCCATCTCCTTCGAAAAATAGTTTTTTTCAGTTAACACCATTTTTTAAGGAGTGATGCTCACCATATATACAACAAAACTTTTTTCCCATAAAGGATAAAATTATAATTTTTTTGAATTTAGATTTGTAACTACAATATCCAATGCTTTCATTTGGTTTCATAGTGCTTTATTGAATATTTTTTCCTTAATCAAGTTTTGAAATTAAACCAATTACAATTTAGACATAGGTGGAATGTATACAACATAAAAAAAAAATTATGTATTGAAATTCATTTTTTTGTTGTTGGATCAAGGACTTCAATATCTAGTACACAAATATATATATATCCATAATCTTCTATTTTTCCACATATGCAGAACAAAGAGCTTGATCTTTAGTGAAAATTTTACATTCACAAGCAATAAAAAATAAATATAATTGTAGACATCCAAATTTGACCACTCCCATATGATCAAATTTATCCCCTTTATTTGTCTATCACATATTTTATTTAATTAATATTTTCCCTTTTCCTAAGGTTCTTAAAGAATTTAATTTAATAATTAAATACTTTACCTTTCATCCCTTCCTTTCTAAATTAAATAAATATATCAATTTGTTTAATTTAGTCATTCTGCCTTTTTGAATTTAAATCAATTTTACATTCCCTCTTTTATCTCTCCTTATCACATCCTCCATAATCCTCTTCTAATCTAGATTAGTTTAATTAATCCATGATTAAGATGCAAACACCTTTAATCAGGATTAATCTCACATCCTCCATATTTTTCCACTTGCCTCTAATCCTTCATTAGTCTTCTTAATCATCTGTTTGCACAACCTTAATCTAATCCTCATGCCATTTTTGGTATGTCCTCCAAGGCAACCTTTCATAAGTGTTTTATTTATTAAGCCATGAACTCTTCTCCATATGAATTAAAAATTCACATTTATTCATTTAATGCTACCCTCTTCCCAATAAAGGTTTGTTGGGAAATTCTAAATCCTTTCATAAGTCACATCACTCACATGGAGACAAGGACCTCCTTTATGAGGACTTTGTCTTATCCCCAAGATAATTTCAATCATGTGAATTTAAAATTCACATTTATTACTCCAACTTCTCTCTTCCCCATAATGATTAGTGAGGAATTCTAAAATTCCTCACTTGTCACCATCCTTCCCACATAGGGACAAAAACTTCCTTTTTGAGGAAATCTTCCCCTAATCCCAAGGTACTTGCAAGTACCTCCACCTCAGATGTCCTTTTTCCACCTCTCTTTCAACATGGAAAGATGTGAGGGCTTGTGAATCCTCAACTCACCATAGCGCTCCATCTTGTCCATGTTGGCTAAATCCTATCCATTCAATTCTTTAGAGACTCTTTGCCTAAAATAGAGGAATTTGGTCTCATTTTTCTCATTCATTCATCACATTCAATAATTTTCACAACTTCAACTCTCAAGCTCAAGCACTTGCATTCAAGCTTTTTCATCCTCCATTGTTGAATCCTCAAGATTTCATTACATACTTTTTCACACATCTATCAAAATACCCACATCCATTATTGCATTCTCCATCCAATCTACATCTATTTGCATATCATTCTAGGTGATTTTCCATTAAGGAGCACACAAATTATCAACATCAAAGGTCTAACCAAAGGATCAACTAGAACAAAGGTATAATATTTCATTTATCTTTCTTTTTTTTAAGTTCAACTAGGCTTATCTTGAGGTGGTGTTGTGTGTGTTTCCCCTTTTGCATTTCAGTTGATTTTGCATCTTTTAGGTTAGGAAAAACACGTTGCATACAACAATAATAAAATTAAATTTATTTAAAATTATACTTTTTTGGAAAGCTTATAATAAGAACTAAATACTTACAAAAAATAAATTTTAAATGAATTCATTTGATCCCCCAACAGCTAAATAAAAAGTTGTTTTTTATTAGCATTTTGATAGGGGTAAAGGAGACTCTGTTATAGGTATGGTTTAAAATTGCAGGGTTTCATCCAAGGGGGTTTGATCTAAGGTGGTTCAATGAAACCCTTTTCAATTGGAATCCTTTAAATGGAACTTACAAGGCTTAAATCATTATATTTTGTAAAAATATGTGATGTCGACAAAAATCAAGATCTCCCAAAAATTGTAAACCAGTATTGTGGTATCACCCCACGACCACCAATGTCTAAATAGGAATCATCACCCAAGTACACCTTACCTCTATCAAATTCTCCATATTCAAAAATCCAATCTTTATTAAAGGTCATATGGAAAGATGCACCTAAGTCAATTAACCCTGGATCATTACTTGCACGAGTTTCAAAAGATGCAATGAATGCGTCACCATCTTCCTTCTCGGACTTAGAATTAGAATCAATTTCTTATTTTTCTTTTTATTTTCTTCTTTGCATTCTTTATGAACATGTCTAGGATTATCGCAGTTCCAACAAATAACTTTGGACTTTCTAGGAGATTTAGATCTCCCCCTAGTCTTGGATTTTCCATGCTTCTCATTCTTCTTTCTTTTTTCCTTAGGTCTTCCACAAACATTTAGAGCCTCCTTGACATAGATGGATATCTTCCTCCTCATCTCTTTAGAAAGAAAAGAACCCACCGCATCTTTAGTCTTCAAAATAACAAAAGTACTCCCAATATTCATAACAAGAGAATCCCACGAATCATGCAAAGAACAAAGCATAATCTGACATTTCTCCTCCTCATCCATTTTGACACCAACCGATGCAAATTGAGCCACCAACATATTGAATTCTTTCTGGTGGTTTGTGATTCATCTAGCCTCTTCCATTCTTAAGGAATACAACTTCTTCCTCAAGAAAATATTGTTCAGTAAATATTTGGCCTGATCCATCTCACCAAGCTTCTTCCATAGTTTCTATGTAGAGTTCTCCTCATGGACATTAATTAAAACAAATTATTCCAAGCACAATTTGATTAGACCCTTGGATTTATGGTCCATAACATCATATTGAGTAGCCTAAGTAGGATCTATAGGGCTTGAAAGATTCTCATCAACAACATCCCACAGATCTCAATCTATCAATAGATCCTCCATCTTTAGCTTCCACATCTCAAAATTATTTCCAAAAAATTTCTCCACCTTTATATCCCTGATGAACTTCCCATTTGAAAATTCCTACAACAAGATCACAAAGTGTCTTTTACACAAGCTTCCACTCAAATATGGATTAGTTCAAAAAACCAAAAAACCCATAACTGAAACCAAAGGTGATCAAGCTCTGATACCACTTGTAAGGAATCTAAGGTAGCATAACTTCCTACACTAATCTTGAGAGGAGAATAATGCAAAACTTTTATAGATCTTTAATAGTTATTGAAACTTAAATAGAATAAACATAAATACCATGAATACCATGACATCGTGATTTACATGGGGAAAACCCTTTCAAGAGAAAAACCCCAACCTCCAAAACTCGCCCGTTATATTATTCAATAAACCACAAATATTACAATATACTTGTAGCACAATCTTCTCACAGGAGTATCACCTCTCAGAGATCAAGAGGTAGCACGACCGCTATCAAAATCTTAGAAATCACAATCTCTATCACAGTCATAATACAACTCCCTCATAAAATAGAGTTTCATTCTAGGGAAAGATAGGCCAAAAAAATATTTTCCATTAGATCTAAAACCTAATAATGAGTTGTCCAGATTTACAATATATCCTTTATTTAATGTATGTTGGCCATTCTAGAAGTTTCTTGAAAAAATTAACACACTCACATTTCGCTTCGTGTTGCCATTGTATACGCCTATCAGTGTAACTAGGAAACATATATATAAATATATATACATCCTATCAACAATAAACCACATATAATTGCAAGGTTGAGACACATTTTCCCAACAATGATCATGCTTATTCTTTTAATTTATATACGTATATCATGACGTGTACTGACTATATTTATGATTTATATATTGTAGGGTCTATGAGAGATTTATAGGATCTCTATCGATAGGTAGCTACAAAGATAGTGCCTCCTTCATTCTTCGATTAGGTTGTCGATATAGAGTATGTGCCCCCATGGATTGTGGAGTGGGACCTAGAGTTGTTAAAGCCTGATGTTAGATTTAAAGTAGTATACGGGGGTGCTAATAGGTGTGCTAATCAAGCTAAGATTTCCTATGAGAATATTCAGTCATCTCGGATTCCAACAAAGATCAAGATACTTCATGTAGAGGTAGCTAGGCTATAGGTAGATAGAGACCGTATAGAGTGAGAGTTCCTAGAAGCCATTAGATGGGATAATGTGGTTGTTGGATGAGCACATGTCCTACATTATGTATTGGATTCTCTTATTAGTTCATGGTCATGATCACATACTACCATCTCTCGATAAATTGTCTCTAGACAAAGGCGATCACCATAGCTCAAGGGATATGGTAGCCACGAGCCACACTAGCATTGTATATTTGATGACATGTACTCAAAATTTTGTGATATATATGATCACTTACATTTAGTTGATTGTTTATGCTTATGTGTTTAAGTTAAATGGAAATGTGATTTTCCAAATAATCTTTATAAGAGTTATTTAACAAATGTCTCCATGATTTAACATGTTTTATGTGATCTAATTAAAACTATTCCAATTTATTTTGGATGCAACATTGTGATTAAGTATGTTATGCTAAATTAAGTTCACCTATGATCTAATCATAGAACATTAAATGCATATAAGGATCCAATTTAACAACATACAAGATTAGCTTAAATAGTTTGAAACCTAAAGTAATAATCTAAAGAAATTAATTTAAATAATTACTTTAGTATTCAAGACACACAAATATTTGTTTGTTAGGAATTAAGCAAGGCAATAGCATATAGAATGTCATCTAGTAACTCTAACATCATTGCTTTATCATCCACAATATTCAAGAAGATTAGACATAGTACAAGCATAGATGTGTGGAATTGATACATTCCTTAAGATGTGTGTCATCCATTTCTATTAATGTATATGCTCTAGACCCATAAATTTCATCAATTATGTAATGTCCTAACCAATTAGGGCTGAACTTTCCTTTTTCAGTCATAGTGGCATTGTTGATGTGTTTGTCATTGATGTCAAAAATTGGTCTTAAGAAGAGGATATGTTCATATGTTTTCTATTGATAAGCTCTTCATGGGTGCTTCATGCTTATGCTTCAAGAGTTGATCATCATGTTGTTATAGATGGTATATGTTGATTGGAAGTGTTGACAAGATCCTCATCTAAGAATTGCATTCATGATGTCAAGTTAAAGGTTGCAGTGATAGCTTTAGTAGTATTCACACTGTAGAGTTTGCATGCTTTTGCTTAGTTCTTGATACCCATCATGGGTTTGAGAGTATTGTTCATAGAGTTGTGTCTTTGTGTTGGAAGTTTGTTGTAAGAGTTTATGATTTTCTCTTGGTCATGCTATTTCAAGATACTTCAAAGAGTATTAAATCTTGAAAGAATCAAGATTTGAGAGCATAAAAGCATCAAAGCATAGGGTTGATATACATTGCTCATCATTCAATTGGTGGTATTTGTAATTCAGTCAGTGTGATGCAAAGGTAGTGATGATTTGTTAATAAAGAAATTCATTTAGTGTTTTTTATGTGTTAAATTTTTAAGCTTTAGAACCCTAATATCCTAGGGTTTATCAAATTTTGAAGGATTTCAAGGAAATATCACTCTATTTTATAAAAGTTGACTTGCTATGGTAGGTATCACATCACTTAAGTGATATATTAAGGGTTCTAAACTCATGTGTTACCATCCTCTTAATTTGGTTTAACCTTTCGAGTAGATTGAGAACCTTGTGTGATTCAAGATCTATGACTCCTTTTGAAAGTTGATTTTGGTGTAAAACTTAAATCGAGGGCTTATATTCAAATTCTTCAATGGTCATTTCCTGAGGTAACTAATTTGATGAGAGAAAAAAGTTAGTTGTTTTTGTAGCTTTGTTTCTATGTGAAGGTGAATAGACATTGGTAGGTTTTTTTGTTGGCACCAAATTCTGAAGGTAGTTTTTCTTTCCTTTTGCATGGAATGTGTGTAAGATGAGGTGATGTCAACGATGGCAGATTTTTGGTGTTAAAAATAAAGCTTCTATTTTGGAACCTAATAATTTTTGATACAAGTCTGGACAATGGAAGGTATTTTATTTCAACCTTTTTGAAAATAATGAAAGAAGGTATGAAGATACAAACACAGTGCATGAGAGTATGTAGAGTGTAGCAAGAAAGTGAAATGATTAGTTCTCAAGTCTAGGCATCTTGGTAATTGTATTGAGGTAGCATTGAAGTGAATCTTTTGCCAATACTTTGAGATGATAATACCATGGTTTTGAGAGACAGTGCAAAGTAAAGGAGACTTCAATATCAAATTAAAAAAGGAAAAAGTTGAGACATATTTTTGTTATGAAAATTTATAAGCAAGTTTCTATTGTTGAAAAAGAGCAGAGATAAGTTTATATATTGCAAAAGAAAAGAGACATGGTTGTTAGTTTTTGCAAACATCTATTAATTAAATAATTTTAAATATTTAATTAATTTATTCTTATCTTCTATCCATGGCAATATTTATCTTTTACATGCGATCTTTATTCTTTTGTGTCTCGACTAGTTTTCACTAAAGATTAAATTATTATTTAATTTAATACCCACCTTTTATGCTTTATCACCTACACTAATTCAACCCTAACCTTACCACATGTCACATCTTTAATCTAAATCATCAATTAATTATCTTTAATCTGAGCCTGTCATTTGAAAATCATATTTTCTATAAATTGGCTTTACCTCTATCATTATTACTCCTCCCGAAATCTTATGAGTTTTGGAAGAAATCAACTTTAGAAATCTTTGATGTTTTTCTATTAACACTATCATGAGGCCATATTTGCATACTTAAGAGAAATCTGAGGGAATTTATACTACAACAAAATGGAGAAGTGAAATCAAGGTTATTCATGGAATTACATAGATGTTTGGTGAGATTATTCTTTTGTTTCTGCTTTTTTTCCATTGTTCTTTATTGTTAGTGCAAGTTTAGTTTGAGTTATGCTTGTACTGCTAATCTACTAATTTTCCCTGTGTTACACCTCCAATGGTATCCTAAATGGATTAGTTTTTGAGCTAATGATCTTCCTCCAAAGTGACCTCCACAAGCACCTATATGAGCTTCCTCAAGCGCTATGGGATTTTTGGATTGTTTAAAGCATCTAAGAAAGAGACCATCAAAGGACCTTCAATGCAACACATTGGAAAAATATATATATTTAGATACAAGCTTCCAATGGTGGGCTCAAGCATTCTTATTTTTTGGCTCAAGAAAGGTACCACATTTTAAATAATTAAATATTGAGGCATACCAATCACTAGAGATTTCCATGGTGGTTGATAATACTTCTTCTACTTTAGATTCTATCAAAGGTTTCATAACTATATGCACAATGAATGTGAAATTTTTTGAAGGATCTTGAGGAGATATTAGAGAAGCCACACTCACCATTGCATCTTCATGTTGATTATCTTTTTGTGGGATGTTATCAATGGTGAATGAATCAAATATTTCTAAAAAGTCATTATGATATCCTTATGTTTTGATAATTTGTCATGCTTTACTTGATATGTTTCATTTATATGTTTAATGACTAATTCTGAATCACCAAATATTTTAACATTTCAAGCTCCCAAATTCGAAGTGGCGTGTAATCCAACAATTAGCACTTCATACTCTGTTGTGTTGTTTGTGCATAGGAAATTTAAGTGATAGAATAGGGGAATAGGCTTACATGTAGGCGGGATTATTATAATCCTTGCACCAAAGCTTGTTATGCACTTAGAGTTGTCAAAGTATATCTCCCATGTTTCTTCATCTTTCTGAATAGTCAACACATTCTCATCAGGAAATTCTTCTATATTAGGTAATGCTAGGGGAGAAGGGGCATCAACTAAGTGGTCGGTCAAGGGTTATCCTTTTATTGTTTTTTTTGAAACAAACTTAAGGTCAAACTCAATCAATAACATAACACATTTAGCTAAGCATCCTGATAAATCTATTTTAGCGAAAAGATGATTTAAAGGATTGAACTTTGTCATCACATCTATTTCAACATTCAGTAATTAATGTCTCAAATTACTAGTAGCAAATACAAGGGCCAAACATTGTTTCTCTATCATTGTGTATCATGTCTTGTACTCAATCAAGGTTCGACTAATGTAATAAATATATTCTCTTTACCATTTTCATCTTGTTGGGCCAACAAGGTTGTGAGAGCATGGGTCGATGCTTCTATATAAAGGATAAATGGTTTATCTTGCATAGTAGGTTGTAAAATAGGTGGATTAGCAAGGTAATCTTTCAAACTCTCAAAATCCTATTTACAATCCTCATTCCAATTAAACTCAACCTCTTTCTTAAGAACATGTGTAAAGGGTAACGTTTAGTTTGCTAAGGATGCTAGAAAACTATAGATAGTATGAATTCTTCCTTGTAAAGTATGCTATTGAGAGATGTTACTAGAAGGTGGCATGTTAACTATAACATCATTTTTTTGTGTCCACCTCAGTGCCTCCGTCAGATACGATAAAACCTAAAGAATTTCCACTATCTATGCCAAAGACACACTTTTTCGGATTCAATCTCATGTTACATTTTTGCATTCGCTCAAATATCTTTTAGAGGATATTCAAGTTATCTTGTTGAGTTAAAGATTTTGATAGAATGTCATCAACATAGTATTCCAAAATATTATGTATGTAGTCATGAAATATCAATGTCATGTAGCCCATTGATATGTTGTGCCCGTGTTCTTTAATCGAAAGGGCATCATTACCCAAGAAAATGTTCCCCAAGTTGTGGTAAATTCTATTTTGTATTGATATTAAGGGTTGATGAAGATTTAATTATATCCATAAAATTCATCCATGAGTGACAAAAAATCATTTCCCACAGTTGAGTCTACTATCATGTCAATATTAGGAAGGGGAAAGTCATCTTTCAAAGATTTTTTATTCAAATCATAAAATTCCTTACACATCCTAATACGATTATCAGGTTTTGTGATTGTGACATTGTTCGAGATCCAAGGATACTAATCTATATGATGTATAAAGTGAACTTCGAGGAGTTTCTTAATCTCAACCTTAACTAGCAAGGCTATCTTAGGGTTCATCTTTCATATTTTTTGTCAAACAGGTTTAGCATTTTCGACGAGGATTATGTTGTGTGTTACTATCTTAGCATCAATTCCCGACATTTCTAAATAAGTCCATGTGAAAAGTTTGGGAAATTCATGAAGTAATGTTGCATGGTCATCTTGTTCATCTTCGTCAAGGAACTTCCCTACCTTTGTCACTTTTTCTTCATTATTAATATCTATCGATATATCAATGGTATCCCCTAAAGGAAGCACATTTTGTTTCAGGAATTCAAGATTGTATTCATCATTGTCTTTATCAATCTCATTGTTTTCCTTTTCTCAGTATTCTTGTCTAGCATTAATCACAACACACATAACCCGTTTCCTTTTAGGAGGAGAAAATCGCTTGTCATAAACTCCTAAAATTTCTTTCAAGGCTTCATCATCTTCGAAGAACTCCAATGATGCTTCACAAGTTGTGTTAATCAATTCCAAATGATTCAAGGTGAGAGTTGTTTTAGGATTACATAGGATGGTGTTAATGTTTAACGATGGTCTTTTATTTTCTTCCATTACCTTAGAAGGACAATATCCCAAACTTCTTTTTGCTTCTTGTGTGTTAGGATCTATAGGAAGTGAAAAGAGGAAAATGGTATTCTCTCTTTCAACTTTAGTGTTTTGGACCTGAAAGGGGAGAGACCATTTCACTAAAGAACAAAACCTTGAGATTTCAATGTAAAGGTGATTAAAAAATTGCAAATGGGTTGCCATATGGGATAAATGAGATCTAATGATGGATTCACAACCAAGTTTAGACTTGGAAATACAATGAAATACAAAACACAATGTAAAACCCTAATTGAATGCAAACTAATCCTAAATGACCTAGAAAGATTAAAAAAATGCAACAAAAAAGCTATAAAAGTAGAAAGTGTTCACCTGCAAGACTGGAGAAGGAAAAATGGAGGTTTGTATCACTAAAAAATATGCTCTTGATGGGTATGTGCAGGATCATGATGGGCCAAAAAGTGGCAACATTATGGGTATTTGTAGGGTATGTGGCTGACAACTTTTTTACCAAAAATTGATGAAACGAAAAGGGTTTTTAGAGGAGATTCTCAGCTTTTCACCAATATAAATTATGCTTTAGTTTGAATTTAATAACTAATTACTATTCATTTTCTATTAGAATTATGACTAATGTCCTAATTGATAGGCTGATTGAAAAACATCTATAACTTTCAAATGGTATCACATTTTTTGAATCCAAAACATGCGTCACATTTTATGCTTCACATAATATAGGATTAAAAAAAGAAAAATTAAATTTCATGAAGTTTTGACCAAGTTAAGGTGGTAAGACATACAAGTTTTTATATTTTTTAAAAGTTGTAATAAAAAATTCATAATTAATTATGTACTTGGAAAAAAATTACAAAAAAATATGCATCACATCCGAACATGAGTCCTCTACTTATATATAAAATCTTATAAAAAATATTATCATTTTATTATGGTTAGGGTGGTCAGACAGACACCTACTTATTTTTTCCGAAATTTAAGTACTACTTCATTGAAATTTCAATTTTTCACCAAATAGATTTTATTTATTTTAAATAAACCTAGTAGTTTAGAAACTACATTAAATTTTCTACATATTCTATTCTTACATATTTTTGAAATAATATAGATAACTTATTCAAATTTTTACATCAAGTTGCCTAACACTGATTTTTCTAAATTTTTTGCCACTTAAGGGCCTGTTTTTTCCATGATGATCCTACACATACCCTGATGTTGACTGGGACTCATTCACCAAGTTGGGTGAATCAATCTAGTTTATGGGAAAATGCACTGGAGCAGGTTTTAGCCAAAAGGTTATCCAGATCTGTAAAAATATTTGTTAGGCCTATACAGTGGGACTCATTCACCAATAGTGGTGAATCAATCCACTTCTACTTTTTTGGAAATTATAAATTTGATTTTGTGTATCTTGGTCTGCTCTTCCTTTTTTGACTGGTTTCTAGATCCAAAACTATAAATTGCTACCTGTAGACCTTCTCCAAGGTTCTCCAAGGCTTGAGGATAACTTGAACAACTTTAGGGATTTGACCACATTTCTTCCACTTTGCTTCTTGGAAAATCGACAACCTATCCCTACAAATCACACACAAGAAGAGGGAAAAATGTTGTGGGGGTTAGTGAATAGAGGTTTTCCTTGGTCAAACCCCTTGTTGGTAATTAAACCTTGAAATGAAAGAAAATAGGAATGGAG
The DNA here is from genome assembly GCA_007258455.2 of Sequoia sempervirens. Classification (NCBI taxonomy): domain Eukaryota; kingdom Viridiplantae; phylum Streptophyta; class Pinopsida; order Cupressales; family Cupressaceae; genus Sequoia; species Sequoia sempervirens. Next base: position 49,356 of record VDFB02349113.1, read on the forward strand.
ACTAATGAATGAAAAAATAGTAATGTTGCAACTCACCAGACCCTAGCAATAAGGTGCTACAAATATGTTTGAAATGGCTACAATGGATGTGGTTCTTGACTCTTGCTTGAAGGAGATAGATCTTGAATGTATTGCTTTCTTGGATCATGAACTCTACACCACAATTGTTAGCACAATAAAAAACATGAAGAATGCAATATTTGACATGAAGATTGGAACTTGAAGAATGCTCTAAAATTCTTGATAATCTTACCTTGAAATCTCTTGAATGCTCTTGTGAATGCTCAAATTCTCTTGTGAAATCTTGAATGCTAGGTGTTGAATATGAGTGAAAGAACCTTATATTTATACTCAATTATGCAAGAACTCCTGAAATTACAACACTACAAGCTGACAACAGATCTAGGAGAATAAAATCCCACTAGAAATTTAAATTAAATCTGAATTTGGGTCACACTGGACTTATTTTCTCAAGGTGGTGAATGAGTCCCATCCTACATAATGTATGGGACCAAAAATGAAAAGTGCTTAGAAATGTGTGAAACTTGCATTGGGGCCAAAAAGACCTAGGTGGGAATCATTCACCCAAGGTAACAAATGAGTCCTAAACACTAAATTTGGGCCAAACAAGCCAAGAACAGCTAAATTATGATTGTTTACTGATTGGTGTCAGGATTATCCTCGAAAAGATGCAATAAATGAGGCTCATGGATGTAAAATAGGGCCAATTAAAGTATAAGAAAGCCCAATCATTAATGGAGAAATGTGAAAGTGTGCTACAACACTCCAAATAAGGCAAGATTAATGTTAATTTTGATTAAAATTATATTTATTATGCTTAGTTAATTGATAAAACCCTAGAAAAGTGTGAAAGTGTGTTACAACACTTCACAACACTTTAGCAAGGCACCATTAAATTCCATTAGTTCACAAGGGCCCAAGACTTAATGTGAATGTGTTATACACATTACAACACTAAATCAAGGAAAAATTAAGCCAAAATATACAAGGCCCAAAACAGTGTGAAAATGTCAAGGGACCCATTTTTTGAAACTACATTTCGCCCCCACTTTAGTGAGAGGATGAACCTGCTTCAAAATCACACTAAAGTAGACAAACATGAACCAATGCTAGGAAGATGAGATGACAACAATAAAGAGAGGTGATTAAGCCCCTATGATGAAGATCCCATGACAAACGAACATAATCACAAAGGAACACACATGAAAATGACATAAAGAACAATGACAAGGAATAATCATACACTACCAAAGAAAATAAAAGGTGAAATAAAAGAATCAGATAAAGCTTCGATCATTTTTCCATCGTGATGTGGATCAGATCTAGGTTGTTTTTTTTGAAAAATTCACTCACTTTGAGGTGACGGAACTCCTAGACTTCCATTAGGTGAGAAGTCCTAAAAGGTGAGAAACATACACTCATGTCTGGTATGCACTCATGCACATGCAAGTGGCTATGGGGAAAGTCATGCCTTGGATTGGGCTTCCTACTCAGACCAAAAAAAAGTTATAGCTCCAAATAACTTTAATAAGGTACCACACAAAAATTATGTTTTGAGCTTCATGAGGCAAGAAAAACTTTGTATGCTTGGAGCTCATGAAAAAAAAAGATGGATCTATAGGCATGTAAGCTATGTTATGCAAGGTGGCCATATAACAACAAATGCAAAATATAAAATATGAAATGTTCAAAGGATTTTTTCTTAGTTCATGCAAGGTCTTTAACTTAGGGAACATTATGTCTAATTTCTCCAAGAGAGGACCAATCAAAGAATAAAAGATTTATAACTTAGGGGATGCAATGTGTCACATCAAGCCACTAAGAGGAATGTAATATGCTTAGAGAGATCATGTTCTTGAAGGACATCACATCCAATGTCATCCACAAAGTTACAAGCACATTGTATGAAGTATAAAACTACACCAAGAACTGAGAAAAAAAATGCAAAAGAACAATGTTGATGTATGTCCCCACTTTAAATAAATTGCTAAAAACCATGCTATGAGAAATTACTTTAAAGTAGAAAATGATAAATGCTAATAATGAATAATACATGAGATCCAACTTGGAAAACCCTATTCCAAGTCATATTTTTTCAAGTAAGGTTGTGTCATTCAAGAGAAAGGAAAAGAAAGGGGTTGCCCCCAAAATGAAAATACCAAACACATAAGGGATTTATGGATTTGGGGTTAGTACATTGTTTGCTACATTGTTTTTAGAGAGCTTAGGACTGTAAGCATCCCCCAAATACACATAGAACTGGAAGAATGGCACAGAAAGAACGAAAAAAGGAAAAACCTTTTCGGTCAACATGGAAGAGACATAGGGTGCCTTGAGGCCTTGTGTCATCCCCAAAAGAAAAACAAAAGACAAATGAAAATATAAAGAAAAAATAAAAATACTTTTGGTTCAACATGGAAGAGACATGAATGTCTTGACACCTTGCATCATCCCCAAAAGGAAAACACAAGGAAAATGAAAAGATAAATAAATTTTTTTTTGGGTCAACATGGAAGAGACATGAATGTTTTGATGCCTTGCATCATCCCCAAAAGGAAAACACAAGACAAATAAAACTTCATAAAGAAAGAGGAAAAAGAAAAGAAAAATCCTTTTGGGTCTACATGGAAGAGACATGAATGTCTCGATGCCTTGTGTCATCCCCAAAAAGAGAAGGAAAAATAAATAAAGATAAAAAGTGAAAGAGATGCATGGCATAGAGAAGAATGAAGGTACAAATATATGTGATGCGTGAAAAAATGGATACCTAGAGACATCACTCTTTCTCCACTAATAATTCAATAATGTCCTAGGAGATCTAATTGGATTGAATAACAACCTCACAAGGTGATTCAATTAATAACAAGGAGGACCTAGGCGGGGGTTCTTTGAGTTCTAAGGGGTTCACCACCAAGAAAATGCTTGGAAAAGAGAATGTTGGAAAACACAAAGTGATATGAAAAATGACCTAAAATTAGACATGTAAGCTAAATGAGATGCAAATAATGAAATTATGCAACAGGGAGATATGATATGTGTACCAGGGAAATTTGGAGATGTGAGGATTTTGGAAATGTAACTTAGAAGCTGCTAAAAAATGTTGTGGAGGACTAAGATGCCCAGGATGGTGTATTAGTCCCACTACTATTTTTTGGGGAAAATATAAAGTCTTCAGATGTTGGAACAAAATCTTGAAGAATCTTTGAAAAATAACCTATGGAGGACTAAGATGACCTAGGTGGCATATTAGTCCAATTTTGAATTTTTGAAGTCTTTGAACGTGGTCCCGACAGTTGATGCTTGCACTTGATTCTTCTAAGATCTGAGGTCCTAAAACTTCCATATCTAACTTGTAGGTGAGCTTCTGTGAAGATGACAACTTTGACAATGCAACTCTGCAACTTTTCAATCTTGCACTCTAAATGATCTTCAAGTCGTCAACCTAGATCTACAAATACAAACACACAAGAGAGGGAAAACTTGTTGATAGTGAATGGAGGTTTTCCTTGGTCAAACCCCTTTCAGGTAATTAAACCAAATGATGAAACAAATGAAATGAATTGAATGAAACATGAAATATTTAAATTATATCACCTTGGATGATGTCTTGTGAAGAAAATCTACAAGCTACCATGTAGTGGCCATGAAGAATCCAGATCTTGATCTTGGAATATGATGTGAACAATGGTTGCAAATAGGTATTCAATGCTACATCGTTAATCTTGGCTCAACAACATGCATGGATGCACTAAGCCCTTGACATGATGCTTTAATCTTGAAGATGGCTTCAAATGCTTGATGAAATACTCTTGAATCCATAAAATTTCTTTAGGAATGGATACTTGAATGCGTGTTATCTTGTTATGTAAAAATGAGAGAGGGAACCTTGTATTTATACTTATTCATGCTTAATATCTAAAAATTACACCAGAAAAAGCTGACATATGAAATCATTAAATAAAGGAGGCTAAATCCTGCCCAAATTTGAAATTGAATCCTGAAAATAAGCTAAGGAGGACTAAGACACCCTAGGTGGTGTCTTAGTACCAAGGCTTAATTCTTGGGGCATAGACTCCAAAAAGGGACCTTTTTAGGTGTTTTAAATATTAGGGTCCCAAGACCCATGGGGGACAAAGATGCCCTAGGTGGCATTTTAGTCCCAGTCCACAAATTAAGGACATAGACAAAACCATTAAGTGATCACTTATCTTTTGATTTTTTCAGGATTCGCCATACAAATATATAGTTTATTAGGATTTTGGATGCAAAATAGGACCAATTAAGCCATAAAGAAGCATAAATAAATAAAGGAGAGCCCAAACAAATGTGAAAATGCAAGGGTATGCAGTTTACTACACTATAAGAGGAAGTCATGAAGAGAAATAATATCAAACAAAATATTATATCTAGGATCACATTACATGCATGTAATCACACAAAATAAAATGAAAAATAAATAACACAAAATACTAGTAAGGAAAATGCAAGTCAACCTATGAGAAGGTCATCCACAGATATGTGCACGATCATGATGGAAAAATCAGGCCCTTAAGTGGCAAAAAATTCAAAAAAATTAAAGTTAGGCAACTTGATGTAAAAATTTGAATAAGTTATCTATATTATTTCAAAAATATGTAAGAATATAATCTATAGAAAATTGAATGTAGTTTCTAAACTACTAGGTTTATTTTAAAAAAAAAAATCTATTTGGTGAAAATTTGAAATTTCAATGCAATAACACTTAAATTTCATGGAAAAAATAAGAAGTAGGTGTCTATCTAACCACTCTAACCACAATAAAATGATAATATTTATTTATAATATTCTAGATATAAGTAGAGGACTCATGTCTTGATGTGATGCATATTTTTTTGTATTTTTTTTCCAAGTAAATAATTAATTATAAATTTTTTATTACAAATTTAAAAAATATAAAAACTCATATGTTTGACCATCTTAACTTGGTCAAAACTTCATGAAATTCAATTTATTTTTTAATCCTATAGTATGCAAAGCATAGAATGTGATACATGTTTTAGATTCAAAAAATGTGATACCGTTTGAAATCTATATATGTTTTTCAATCAACCTATCAATCAAGACTTTAGTCATAATTCAAATAGAAAATGAATAATAATTATTTATTAAATTCAAAGTAAAGAATAATTTATATTGGTGGAAAGCTAAGAATCTCCTTTAAAAACTCTATTCATTTCATCAATTTTGGGTAAAAAAATTTCATCAGCCACATACCCTACACATACCCATCATATCGCCACTTTTTGGCTTATCATGATCCTGCACATACCCCCACCTCCCAATCATGTTCACTGTATACCGAAGGTGGGAAACTAGCTATGAGCATGCTTTTCAAAATTTGCAAACACTAACATCAAACAAGGGTTAGTACCTACAAATCCTTCAAGAACACTCCTATGAAATACCTTGCAAAATGCTTAAAACATGCAACAAAAGGATGAAAGAAAGCTACAAGCATGATGAAAACACTCAACAAGTTACCTATTCCATAGTGGATTGGTGTCACATGTGCTAGTGACCCTTTCCCAATCCTTGATCAAAGCTCAAGATGATAAGATGCAAATGGAGATGATGGAGTGAAATGGACAAGATCAAATCTCAAATGAAGAGAGTAACCTTGCATAAAATTGTGGATCCATGAATGAGAATGAAGGCCCTATTTAATAGATTTTCTTGATGATAGATTGGCCAAGATGGTGAATGTGGGACTAAAGATCCTCTAATGAGAAGATGACACTTGTCAAATGATGAGTGGTCAATGGTTGTGCAAGATTTGGGAAGAGTGCCCATGAGAGGGAGAATTTGAATTTGAATTTACAATAAATTTTGAGAGGGGGACAAGAAAAACAGCAATGAATGCCATGTTTGACTTGTCATGTTGAGAGAAAATGAGTATTTTAATAAATCAATAAAATTGATTTATTGTGCAAGTGGGGTGGGATTAACATTTAATCAGGGTTAGATGATGATTATGCTGATTTAATGCTGATTAGATGATTTGACTTTCAAGACTTTGATAATTGATTTATTTAAATCAAAAATGATGGAATATGATTTAGGATTTGATTTAAATGGCTTTTTGATTTATTATTAAAAGATTGATGATAATGCTCATTTGATTTTAAATAAATAACCTTAGGCAATGAGATTATTTAAATGAATGGATGAAGGTGATGAATGGATCTAATGCAACATCTAGTTCAGTTGATGAATGAACCTGATCAAATGCAGAATGTAAATTTTGCATGTCTACATTTTGCCCCTCTTTGAAGCAATGTACTTGCTGCGTTGGTTCAAAGAATAAACTTGCCGCGATCGAAATTTAAAAAAATTCTGATTTTTCAATTGCCCCAGTGGATAGAAGTACACTGGTACATTGCCCCCTCGAGAGATCGAGCGAAAATATTTGATTTGAGGGTCGATCTCGTGATAAAGAGGTTCAAAATGGATGGTTATGGATGACGATGCAAAGATGATTTCAAGATGCTTAGAATAACAAATCTATATTATTCTAAACAACTTAAGTGATGATATGATATGAGATGGATGAGATTGATGATGTGATATGTTGTGATTATGCAATGGATGAATTATAAGATGCTTAGACTAATAGATCTATATTATGATGATGATGCAAATGCAATGCATGTGAAATGATCGATGTTTCCTATTATGTATGATATGAATGATATGCCAACTGCTGATTATTTGTGGATGTGGGATGGATGCATGATGGATGCATTGATGATGATGATGTTAGTGTGGAA